>JAAGVU020000111.1:759157-780028 GCA_011763525.2 Mormyrus iriodes
GGTGTGTCGTGGGAGCCAGTGGTGCTGCCCCCATTGTGGAGATCGGGGCGGCCCTTTCCTCCCGATGGCTGCCTCTTCCCGCTTCTTCCAATTGCCAAACAGCGGCGGAATTATGCATCTGCACGTATTCATTAGTGAGTAAAACGATGCGAATTACAGGAACATTATTATAAATCAATCATCAAAACGGTAGTTTAACAATAAAAAGTGGTTATTGGAAGCCGGTATTCTTGAGATAAATCTGTGCTACTCCATACAGTGAAATCAATGCTTTTCTGTATCAAACACTGTCTGACAGTGGACATTTTGCATATTTGAATCTTGCTGGTTGAAGTTCCCAGGCACTGCCACTCCAAATCGAGTTAATGCGTAGGTCCTTCCAACACACAGCCTTCATCCTCCCTACTAAGCTTGCGATTGTTTTCGTGCGTGTTTCGATAAGTGTCTAGAAACCCCTACGATTAACCTACGATTTTGGATTATCCGTAATTATTTATATTTAACCAGATCGAACTTAGGCTACCTACCGACTCTGGGCATTGTAGGCTTTTTGTATTTTTACTCTCGGAAATAATATTCTGCTCCTAGATCTAAATCTGGTGAAGACCTTCCGATGTCACACATGTGTTTGTTTTCCCCTAGCTGTCATCGTCAAATTGTAGGTGACCTCTTACGCCTGCCCCCAACCCCGCTGCTTCACACCTAAAAACGTATTCCACTCTGTCTCCTTCGTCACCTGGCTATGCACATTCACCCCTACCCGCCTCCACTAGACACACAGCAATCTTCAGAAAAGCCTACAGAGGCGTTGACGGAGCAGAGATACTCAAGCCTGGCGTTACAATGGGGTCATTAAAGCTGTGTTGATGGACTGGTGTGAATAGCTGGTGAGCTGCCAGCCGCACAGCAGCCCGCTTCATTCACTTCATTATATAAACATAAATTTTTAAAAAAGTTATGACGTCCACTGGATAATTGATTACACAGATAAACAATCAGGTTTTATGTGACTCTCTTAATTCAATAAATAATTTGAAGTCTAACTCCTAGTTGTGTGTTTATTTTTGCCGCGGGCTGTAGAAATATGGCCGTGGAATGTGCCGCGGAGAAGAGGGGAATTTGGAAGTACACACTCCCCGTTGTTAGCCCAACACCCGGGGCGTGAGGGGGTGCCAGGGGTCTTGCTGATAAACTATGATTTGCCAGCAACCACAATTCACAGCCATCGCTCTTTCTGCCAGCAGCCAACGCCAAAGCTTGATGAAAGCCTTGTAACTGGGTAGACGATAAACACGCATACTTTTCTTAAAGATAACTAATGTCTTTCGACGAATTAGGGATTTTAAACTTAATGTGCTTTTCCCAAACTGCGCCACTGGGTGGCGACGGCGTTCCACAGGAGGCCCAAACAACAGAAAAGTTAGAAGTGTCCTGACATTAGGCTCTGGAGTCTATCCGGGGTTTCCTTCCTGCTGAGTGTTGACATGGCCTTGCCACCCTATCCATCGTTCTCCTTCCCTGTTGCCAGTCTCCGTTGGGCCCTGTTGGCATCTTTACCGCTTGACCAATTCTTTGTTTCACATTAGCACTTCTCAGCTCTCTTCCGGTACTGTGTACGGGCACGGTGTGCCCCTCTGACAGCATCAACCCAAGCCCTCCTGCCAAACCATCGGGTATAGAAAGGCATGGTCCCACCCCTCTTCCTACATTTTAAGGCTAATCTGGAAAATGTAAAATTCCACCACAAACATGTCCTGGTTTCTGATTATTGCCTAACTGTTAGCAGCTGTGTTTTATAGATGCAGGCCCTGGTACAGATTCTCGCTGACAACTGAATGAATAGGGAGAATGAATGAGCCTGTTTATAAGTTAAATATGTGACCTTCTTTAAAAAAACGGCAGAAATTCTCAATGCAGGTTGTGACACAATGCAGCCGAAAAATCAGTCCGTCTGTTAAAACACTCTGCAGAGTCTAAATCTGGATACCAGGAGAGCTGTGTCTACATGGTATGAGCAGAAGGGTAAAAAGCATGAGGCGATGCGATGTGCCAGTTGTTTAGGTGATGAGGCAAGACTGAAGGTGTTGTTGGGCTGCAGTCCATCGTAGCAGCGCAATGCTAGACGCCAGTCCAATTGGCCAAAGCGGCTACAGGAAGGTGTTCCTAAGGATCCCTCTGTGGGAACTGTTTTGGCTGTGTCTCCTGCAACAAACCCCAATGTCTGGGCTCCCTGTTAACAGGAATGGCGACTCCTCCCCGAAGACGCTGACGTCGCTCCTTGCCCTCCCGTATTCCATGATCAAGAGGCAGGAAATGAGAAATGCTCAAATGTGCGTAAAGACATGACCCAGGAGGGGGGGGGGGGAACAGAGCCCACACGAGCGTTCACACGGCTGGACTGCTGATCAAAAGCCCGGCCGGCCCCTGGCCCCCGGCAAAGTGCCCCCAACGTAAACAGGAAGGCCCCGCCGCATGAAAACATGGAGCCACTTTCCCCTTCTGCCTAGAGAGCAGGATAAGAGTAACTGGATTACATATCCAGTCCCCAGGATCACGTGATCTCATGGCTACCTCACATCTGTCCTCTCTTCCCAGGCCTACATCGTTGTGTCAGGGTGCTGGTGCAGCCTCCAGCATCATATAACGTTACAATGTTGTCACAACGTTGAAAGCGCATTATGGGAACATTGCACTTTGGCTAGCTGCTCATACAACACGATGACCAGCATGTCTGCGAGTATGACAGTTTTTTGCAAACGTATGTGAATATACAGTCATAAATGAGGTACAACGAGTGTTTCTGAATGTGTGTTAATGTGTGTGTAATTTCAGCCCCAGTGCCCTGACTGTGAACAAGGGGCATGTCACTGAATTAACGAGCGCGCATATCCGCCCATGAAGCTGACATTTGTAACATGGCGAGTTCACGTCCGTGTCTGTGTGCGTTTCCGTGTGTGTGTGAGGCACAGTGAGGCCGCTTAGAGAGTGCCTGTTTTTGATCGGGCCCCATGTAAGAGAATAAGACCTACTGTGTAATTTCTTCACCATAATATGACCCACCAGAGTCCTGGCAAGCATGGGGGCTGGGAGGACGAATGGGGTGGGGTGGGGGGGGGGGGGGCTCAGACAAAAATCCGCAAATTATTTGGCTGCTTCAGAATAAACATAGAGCTTGAAATCACTTCCAATTGGGCGCAGAAGTACTGTGAGGCGTCGTGTCGCGACATTTGGCTGTATCCCGTTCCACAATCCGTCAGGCGGACACTTGCGAAAACAAACGGGGTTCCCTTACTGCACAGCACGCTGCTCTGACAGCTCCTGGCTGAAGGTCTGAAGATCTGGCAGGACTTGGCGCACTGAAACCCTTTACAAAACCCAGGACCTCAGCCGTGCAAACACAATAAACACTCCCCATCCTGTACAACGACCCCTTCTTGACACTATAAGTTCTTGATTGGGGCTTTGTTGGCTTACTAGTGCCCTCCTGTGGTTTGGATTTCAGGAGGTAAGTTTTGGACCTCCTGCTGGACCTCAGTCAAACCCATGTGAGTTGTTGGCAGGTGATATTTCAGTTTCTCCTGGATTTTAAACCTGGCTATGAGACCCAATCATACTGTCATGCCTGTCAGAAGCTTATGACTGCAACTCCTGCCGGATCTCAGGGTATACGAGAAGTCCTACATTGGCTTGATTTTTTTCCAACCGCAGCCTGATGCTCTTTGTTACGAATAACATCAGACATCTTCATTCCTGCTCATGGAGGTCTGTTGAATGTTCTTGTTTTCTCAGCAATTTCAGGAGTGGAAAGGCTATTTAAGAGAAGGAAATAAAATGTCCAATCACTTAAAGAGGCTTCATAAAATAAATCAAATTCTAAATAAATCTGTCTAGGGTCCAGAAATAACACAGAAAAGAGGCATAAATACATTGCTAATAATGGTGACTGGCAATGCCTGAGATGGGCAGCAGATGGCAGAGCAGTTAAGGAATTTGTGACCAAAACTTGTATCTCCTTTGAGCCAGGTACTTAGTCTTTACTGGTCCATCAATAATTCAATTTGACTGGCCTGCAAGCAGCACCAGCTTCCTGGAATGGAAATGAGAGCAGCTTATTGATATGTAGTAAAGGGCAAAATGCTGAAATCTGGGACTCTGGGTACCAGGGGTCAGGACGGACGTGCTTTCGGAAAAATCCAGGCCGCAGCCATTAAAGCAACAGGGAAACTGGAAGCAGGATCACGGAGCTCGGAAAATGGAGGCGGCGAGTAGCTAGGACTGGGGTATCAGGCTAGAGCAATGCGGCCAACGCAAGCTCTGCTACCGGAAACTTCTCGGCTGAAAATGGTCCTCGTTCTCCAACAGGTCCAGCCAAGAGAATTAGCAAGCTCGCCCCACTGGGCGGGAACGTGGCTCCACTGAAGGTCGCTCCACGTTTACTCCCCTCACACTTCCCTGAGATGTTTGAGACGGCTTAACCATTTATATCCTGCAAACAGGAGCTTGGCCACCAGCTTGCTCCAAGTCCAGCTGCCTGCCACTTCCAGGGCTGCTAGTTCTGTTCTGTTCCATTAATTTATGACAATTCCACGTGTTTAAGGCTTCAGACTCAACCCTGTTTTCAAATCCAGCTGAGGATCGCAGACGACTTTGTGGCTGTCTGGAATATTAAAGAACCAGAACAGCTCTCTCCTCCCTCCCTACTTCCTTCAGAGCCCTGATCTGGGATCAGTGCACACACGCTGGGCTAGCGGATACAGAACTGCTGGCCTTTGAGTGATTGGCTGTTTACAGCGTTTGTCTTCTGCCAGGAAGGACACAGTCCCTTCCTGTCTGGCAGCCTTCTCCTCTTCCTCACTGGAAGCATTGTCGATTCTGTAAGTCAGAAGTAATAAAGCACAACAGAAATAACAGTTTCTCATTGCACAGGAGGAACAATGCAGTCAGATGACTGACAAAGCTTTCTCATTGCCAATCCATCCCTGCTTGCAATGCATTATCCATCTGCTTATAGAGTTACTGCCTGTCAGATCTGCCGCTTAAATAGCAGCTTTAAAAAATGTACAACAGATATGACATGATTTATTGGAAAAGACAATGGCCTGTTTAAGATATAGAGCTTTCAAGTATGTCCTCTCCTCTGATTTCACTCCTGAAGGATGATCCTCTCTCTTTGATCGATTCCAGTCCCATCCCCCCTCTCACCAGCCAACCTCCGAGGGTCTGGAAGGTTTTAAGCCTGACTGTGTTCCATGCATGGTTTAAGTATGAGAAAAAATACAAATGAAATTTTGCAAATAATCACTTCCCAGTTTGAAAGAAAATGCTGAGGCTCCAGCTTGCATTGACAGCTTGGGTTATTAAATAACAACAAAATAACCCAAAAATAAGTTTTTCTATATAAGTTGTTCGGCATTCAGTATTTTAGGGACCGGCATACGGGACAGCCTAAAAAGGCATCCCACATTAATATTCTGATTTATTACACATGCTATCCAGTTTTCTTCAAATTACACTCCTCAGTCGTAAATGCGCTACATAAATTCAGTGTTCCGGCTGCAATTTGTCAAAAAAATGATCCACTGGAGGAAGAGGAAAACATAATGATCCTGTATCGGTCAGGGAAGCACATCGTAAGACCACCAACATTCCATAAAGCTGTGTATAGGCATATATATCAACATGTACTTACACACCCACGTATGTAAATATATGTACATGTAAATACATTCTCTATCTCTCACACTCTCTCTCTCTCTCACACACACACGTTTGTATTTATGTCTTTGTGGGGACTCTCCATTCATTTCAATGGGGAAAACTCAAATCCCAAAATGATAACCTTAACCCCCACCCAGTCCCCACTTAACCATGTCACCAAACAAAAGACAAGACTTTGGGCATTTTTATTTTTTGATTGCAGTCACAGATCTTTGGGGTACCTGAAGAACGGTACTCACAACATGAAAATAACAAGTTTTATCACATTGTGGAGGACATTTGCCACCCCGTCCCACCCCTCAATGAAATATAGACATAATCCACACACAGACACCCCAGGACTGTCATCCGAGATACATCTTTATTACCCCTGGATGATGATCAGCAGTTTAGAAACATATGAAGGGCAATGTGATTGTTGGCCTTGGCGATCTGCTTCTACTTAAAATAATGTCGACATGAACAATGTCATACAAGATAAGATGCATCTCTACGTAAACCGCTTTCCTATGCAGACCCTTGCACGTCACTATGACATGTGCGCAAAATCTTAATGTGGGGCCATTAATTAACAAAATACTTCAAAAATAAACACAAACTAAACCAAACACAAACAAACATGAAGACCGCCTCCAAACTGTCTCCTTCCTTTTAATAATGTCTGCTGTGGGCTGTCGATGTGTGTTAAAAAACAACTGCAAGGCAGAGGATGTATTTTAAGTACAATAAAAAACCGATCGTAGCCTTTCATAAACATATTTCCCCGAAATGGGAACATAATTACCCCTGTCTCGGAGCTGTTGATCGTCCCTCTTCGCCTGGAGCTGCTGAAAAGTGGTGCGGCTTTTCTCCGCCGTCCAGACCCTCAAAGTCTTTTTTTCAATTTTTTTTAAACGCAGCTGGTCATAGTTTCATGCAGAAGCCTCCCAGGGTATATAAAAAAGAGCACAACTTTCGACTTTCAACTTTTTCGGGGGATTTGCTTCATTAGTTTGCTTTGGGAGCGTCTTTGCTTGTCTTACAAATCTTGCTACATAACTCCCTATACGACAAATAATAATAATAACAACAACAAAAACAACAACAGTAATAATAATAATAATAATTATTATTATTATTATTATCATTTTTGCAAATTATTCGAAATTCCTCATAACACATAAGAAATTACATTAAAGATGCAACAAGGTGAATTTACAGTCTAGGTGTTCCTGAAATATAAACAAATTAGTGAAGCTTTACTCGTTTTTGCCTGTTTCGACATGCATGTACTCACAATTTTAGGTGCCTTACGAGCGTTTCCCAAACTGCAGTCTGTGTCCGTGTACTTATACCTATAGGCTACGGGTGTTTTTCCGTGAATTATAACGCCATAGAGGGCCTTCAATTGGCTTGAGATGTTCTTCCAAATTAGATTCGTGCGGTAACTATAACTTGAGTGAACAAAATCTAATCGAGTTAGGTGTTTTTTTTTTTAATATTTTTGTTATACTGTATTGGGAAGTGTATGAATGACTGTAGTCCTGCGTGCGTGCATGTTTATATTTGCGTGTCAGAGCGGGACCGGCCGGCCCAGTGTGCGGTTGCACTGAGAGCCCGTTGTATTGTAAATGGAGACTTACGTAGTAATTCACATGCGGCGCTGCATTTTATAAGGCCATTGTATCCTGCCTCAGATGTCAGCCTACAGACCTCTTCTGCTAATTTAGTCCAAAGCCTCACTCCAGGAATTTTAATTATGACTTTAATGTGGATAAGATGGAAAAAAAACTCTTACAAACTAGTTACCTCTGCAGAGTAGGCAGATATATAGCTTGTTGTGGTGGGAATTGTGATATATATGTGTATATATGCAGAAGTTGGACCTGTTTGCAGGTGGGTGTGTGTTTGTGTGTGCCTTTGCATGCGTGTGTACCTGTATGTGTAGGTGGGAGCATTTGGGGGGGTGGTTACTGTGGCAGGATGTTTGTTTGAGTCATAATTAAATGTGTTAAATAGGGAGGCAGCGACTTCTAGAGGCTGCAGAAGTACTTGGAGACAGAAAGAAGTTGGAAGCGACCTCTAGTTTCCTAATTTAGGCTGGGGGACTCGTTTGTTTGACATGCAGGCGTGGTGGTGGGGGATAGCATGACCAAGGGTGGCCAGCATGCCTGGGGGGTCCTGATAAGGCTGTCTGCACTGCTACACACTGAAGGGGCGGGGGCTGGTATCCTACTCAAAGGCAGGTGGAAAGCGTTAAAAAACATTTACAAAGTAAATATACTTGTTTGGGCTTTTAGTAAAGCAGCCAGTCTTTCTGTGTTTGCATGTTTGGATTGTTTAACAAAGTGACCTTATGAAGTGTTCAGTTCCCACCCCCCACAGATCTCTGCTATCTCCCCCAGCCCCTCACCCAAGTCCTGTCCACCGATCCGCTTATTTTCTGCTACGTTGGAAGCTCTGTTCCACACATGGGCCACATTAGCATCAAACGGGGCGATCTGCCTCGATTTCCAAATGTATACTCCAGGAGGCCCATAAGCTAATCATTTTCCCCTCTGCGGTTTATCCCAGGCCTGGGCTAACTAGTCCAGGAAGCTGGTGACAATAACCTGTTCGCTCCACCAGGCGGCCCCTTGCATCCTCGTTCTGATTGGCTGCCTCTTTGCATACAGTATTCCCTTCAGCTGGACATGGGCCATTGGGGCCAGTCGTGTTTACTTTCTGTGTAGGGGATCCCTCGATCCTCTTCTCTTCTTTCCCTCAGTTCCTTTGGGGCACTTCAGGCTATTTGAGTACTGAGCATCAATTACTCTCCATGGGGAGTGAAGTCCTTTTTGATGTCCATGGGACGAGGTCTTGCGTGAAGGTTCTCAAACCAGTCATTGATGCTGTATGGAGAACCTGCTCAACCTACCCACTCCAGTGTTCTACCATGATGGATCTTGTCATTTCTGCATCTGGCTTGCTACTTCCCGAAATAGGACAAGCCCGGGTTCCTGATTGTCGTTCAGTGGGAGTGGGTAGGGAACAGCTAGATAACTGATAATGGCACTGCTTATATTTTGGAATGGCAAGGACACCCACAGCGCAGGGGACTGATGCCCCTTGTGGATGGGTGCCTCTCTCTGCCAGCTTTTCCTCTACCTCCATCTGAAACCCACTTCCTCTGGCAGGCCAACGTCTGTCTCCTGCATTGGTGGGCTGAGGGCGAAAAGGCTATGCAGATGCAAAGCCCCCTTGTTCCCCAATGGCACCCTCTCCACCCTCTCTCACACATACACGCGTGCTGGGGAACATCAGCCTGCATTCACAAGGTCATTTCTTATGTCTGCACGTTTAAAATAAAACCTGGTTACTGCTTAACCGCACACAGGAACTGGCAGAAACTTTAAAGCGGCACATTTTACCGTCCATGTGCAGTGATTTTCTTTCCCATGGGTCTAGGATCCCGTCCAAGCCTCTCCATCAGGTTTTTCTCACCCGAGTCCCGCAGCAGTGGCAGCCCCTGCTTCTGCCCCTACCAGATTTCCATCTACCTGCCTGAGAGAGGTAGAAAAATGCGTCCACATGAGAGAGTGTAAAACAGTTTGGGTCCTCATAAACCGAGTCACCTTAATTGATGTCACGTGGGTCATCGGTTCAATCCAAAGCAAAACGGTCGGTCCTTTGCAGGTTTGCGCCTCACCCCCCACACACACTGACTCGATTACAATAGATTACAGTCCCTGATATGATAATTGCGGCATCGTTTTTCCTCTTTCACGGTGCATTTCTTGGGAATATCTCTGACAGATGTTCCGCATTGTCGGGGGGATGGAGGGACTCAAGGCAACACCCATGACTTCCCTGTCTCCCACTGACCTGACTGTGTGCCTTGCTGGCCTGACATGAGGCGAGAATATTTTAAATGATGGGAATAATTCCAGCCTGTAATTACTAGGCTGTTTATTTGAGGGGACGGAGTCAAAGGTAGGCATTCATGAAAGCTTTCCCCTCACTTAAAAAACCGTAATACTCCCGGCCCATCTTTGGCTCCATAACCATGGGCCTCAGCCCCCCACTGATTCTATATGAACCGTTTTATTAACATTTTACATAAACAGTATATTATACATCACTAGGTTATGACAACACAGGCAGCATCAGAGATTTGTGGTTTTCAAAATTAAAAATAAATCTATTTTACTGTCTTGTTGATGTGTGGGGCATAGCGGTACACTAACTCCCCTCTCCTGATGGCTTTGTTTATCTTTCTACCTTCTACCTGTGTGTGTGTTTGTGTGTGTGTGTGTGTGTGTGTGTGTGTGTGTTAGGTTTGCATTACATTGTGGGGACCAAAGGTCCCCCACAATGTAATAAAAACCTGTTTTTTTTACATCGTGGGTACCATTTTTCAGGTCCCCACAAAGATCTGTGAATGCAAGCAAAAAAGTAAAAATCCAAAAAGTCCGTAACCGAAAGTCTCGCATTTTGTTTGGTTACTTATAGTTAAGGTTAGGGCTGGGTAGGGGTTTAGGTCATCATAGTTGGGATTAGAGGTTTTCCCAAAGAAATGAATGGAGAGTCTTCACAAAGATATAATTACAAACCTGTGTGTGTGTGTGTGAGTGTGTGTGAGGGATGGGGGACCTCTGGTCCAAACCTCATGTGGACTGAGTGCTAGTTGCAGCTGAAAGGTGTTTTAAGGCTTTTAAAGCTAGATAAGTAAGTCTTACAGCTAGCTAGGTAAGAAGATTCTTGTCGCCTCAGCCTGGTCACCAACTATAGAAGTTTCTTGGATGGTAGCCCTGTTAATTATTTTGGCTGTACAGCAGAGCTGGTTTCTGCTTCTGAGATAAACTGGCCTATGGCAGCTGCCCGGAGCAACAGCGAGTGAGACTCGTCTCCTGTTGGATCTGGCCTCTCGTCTTCACTGTCCCCCCAGGCTCTCCCTCCAGCACCTGATATCCGGTCCACGGACTTGCCTCTTGAAGGTGCCACATTTTTTCAGTGCGATTAACAGGAAAGCTGTGAGTGCAGCTGCAATTTCCACAAATCCGCAAAGATATCAGTGATTAAAATGCCGGAAACAGGACACACAAGAGATTATGGCAGGGCCGTTCCGGAATTCTGGCTGTATTCCCTGTGAAGCTGGAGATCTTCCGGAATATTTGCATTTTGTTGGGCCGGGGAGGGAGATGGAGAGAGTAAATGCTTTTGATGTCACAATGTGGAGTTTCACCATCCTCGTGACGACGATAATCAGCTATGAGGTGTGAAATTGTGAAATGAGGCTCAATATGAGGTCAAATATGTAGCACTTTGAAGTAGCTCGATGTCTGGGGTCTCAGGCTGGGCACCCTCCAGCAGTATCTCCGCTTCCTTGGCAGTCACGTGAAAAGGAGTTTTTCTTGGGTCAAGGCCTAAAGGAGGGTCACCATAGAGCATCAGAGAGAACAGCAGGAAGAATGTGGAGGATTCCCACAAGCCCATGTGACCAGAGGCAGATGTGAGTTTTGCTTGTGACTGTCCTCACTCCCTGGTGTGTGGTAGTCATACAATCCACCTTGGGGATCTGCCAGAGGTTCTAAGATCTGGAGAATCGCGGAAAACCTGGACCTCAGACCAGCTGCGTCACCTTTAGCAGGACACCATTAGCACCTTCTTCTCCACCACCAAGTCATTTTCCTTCGTGTTCTGGTGAATCCATCCATCCATCCATCCCTTGCTTGGTCTTTCTTCTGCTAACATTATGAGGGTGTTCAATAAGCTGGCAGAATAGACTCATCCTACTACGCCCCCCACCCCCCCATTCTTGGTCCCTCTGTGGCCCTGCTGTTTCCCTACCGAGACCCTGGTTGTCACCCCCATCACTTCTACCCTCGTCTTCCTCTGCCCATCCTGTATCTTCCTTCCAGGGGGGTCAGTGCTAGTGGTCTTGTCTCTGGCCTTCTCCAGGTCTGCTCAACCTCCCACCCCCCAAATGTGCTTCCCCCGGGCCATGCACTTGGACGGAGAGGAGACGCTATGACTTCCCTCCATACCTCCACTTCCGTGGATGTCTGCTATTCGTCCAGCTGTCACCACGGCAACAGGGCTGGGTTGTTTCAAAGCTCTGAGGGTCCCGGACAAAAATAAACAATCCTGTGGAACAGGACCCTGATGCGGGAATGTGGGAGCAGGGAGACGACTCTCCCAACCTCCCCCCCATCAGTCAACATCCAGGTTGCTGCCTGGTGCGAATTTAAAGCTTGTCCACATTGATGAATAGCACTACGTTTATTCAGTTTTAGCAGACATTTTCAGTATGACATGAGACGTCTGGTTCATGGCATCCCCACTTCAGGAGACGGAGGATGCTGAACGTGTGTGGAGTACAGAGCGTGTTTGCCGGCACTGAGCAACGGCCGGGGAATGTGTGCATGCCCCAAGCGCACCGCGTCCACAATGTCCCCTTTGTGGTCCTCGCTTCGCCATGGCGTCACAAGCCTGCAAGCCGGATGCCAGCTCTGCCAGGAGCCATCCCGCTGGCAGTGCCCCCCCTCCCCGGGTCTTGGCCTCTGTGGTTTTGCCAAATTTATGCCATTCGGGATCCAGGCTTGATTAGAAGGTCAGCTAGGAAACAGATTCTTCTCTTTTATTACAGACCATCACATGGAAAGGCAGAAGAGGGTGAAGAGTACAGAGAGGGAGGATAGCTGGCGGTAACCTGTGCTGGGGGGTGTTTTTGATTGGTTAACGTGCTCAGTGTGGCCTAGCTGGAAGTCACCCCCACTGTGCGAGCATTTTCTCCAAGTCTAAGCCGGTCACTTCAGACGCTGACAAGCTGGGGTGTTCCTGGTGGTTCCCTTCTTCCACCATGATGTTCATGACACCCACGGTTTCTGCAACAGTGCTGATACCTTCTTGCATTTGGGGATGGTCAGAGGGAGATGAGAGGGGGCTCCTGACGACAGAGGCAGAGCAGATAGCACGAGAGACAGAAACGGCTGTTTTGGATTTAGAATAATCCAGCAAGCTAGTGAAGTTATCATTCCCCACAGCCTTCGACTCTGAGCTGAAACTAGCATGACCAATAAATCGTAGGGCTTCGCAGTCTGCAGCAGACGCAGGGTGTTGAAATCGACAAACCGATGTTCGTCATTCTGCTATAAATCCGTCTACCACATTCTCACATCTCATTTAAGACCAGTTATGTTGTTTATGTTATTAGCATTTTTCACCCACACTCACCAGCACCAAATTAGTAGTAATAGTAAGGACAAACTGGGTTTTTTTACATGTTAAAGTAGGTTTAACACTTCATCCATGTCAGACCTATTACTGTACGGAAATTTCTTGCACTGTGTGTTTGGAAAATCATGACTTTAAGTTAACATGACTTCTTAAATATTTCACACTGACCTTAACATAATACATTGATTCACAAGAACTTTAAACGCACCCTTGGCATGTGTATGCGAGCTCATACTATAAAAATAGATGTCGGCTGTATCAGACAGCTGTTAATATCTCATCTCATCTCCCGGTTTTATGGCCAGGGTGAAGGTTATAGATTTACAGATTTACTGTCGAGGCCGCGGTCATGGTGATCGGAGAACACTGAAAGGTGACTGCTTCAGCACTTTTAGCATTAGCTGCATCGCTAGGCCTCTCCACCCTGCAGGTCAGGCGTTTCAAAGCCTTAACCCCCCTCCACCCCTCTCGCTACTTGAGGTCACATAAATAGGGGCGATAATTTGCACCAATATAATGTAAATAACATAAATCACGTCAAAAGAGGTTTTGAAAGATGGATTTTTTACAGGACACCAGACGGGTGTGCCGGATGGGGCTGTTTCCTCCCAGGAGACCCAGCGGACTCGGAGTGGGGCATGCAGGGTGCGCGGGGGGGCACAGTATGACAATGTTCCCCCACATGGGGTGATGACATAAATAAAGCACATTAGCCCTGGGTCAGAGCTGGAGGCTGGGGGGGGTGAGCATTGGGATAGTGCTCCAGGGGGTGTGTGTGGGGGGGGGGGGAGGTGGTTGAGGAATGCCAGCACAGACAGCTGCTGACTGCTTAGGGCCCTGATTTATGACCTGAGCTGCAGATTGCCGGCCAGTCTTCAGCCGTGTCCATGGGGGGGTGGGGGCTGCACCGAGCTGGACCCACTGGCCTCATAAATCAACCCTCCTCAGCCCCCACCCACATGATCTCCACTCCCTGAGCTCTCCTTGTGTTCCTCCCCATAATCTGCTTTTCAGGGAGCCCCTCCCTGTTCTCGGAGACCGGATCAGCGCAGAGGTCCCAGCACTCTGTCCATCATCAGTGCTGAGTTCCTGAACGTCCGTTGAACTCGTAGACAACGTGGACTGATTTAACCCCTGTGGTGGCTCCATCGGCTCTCCGCGTGGACCCCCATGTCACATTCAAGTCTGGCAAATGGAAATAAAGGAAAAGTGAAATAAGTATTTACATAGCAGAGAATAAGTTTACAGTCTGCAGAGAGCCTGCGGGGCAGTTGTTCTGCCAGGCACGGGGAGCTGGCAGGCTGGCTGCTGCTGAGAGCTGTTTCAGGGGCCCACAGCTGATCCCAGGCCTCCACAGGGCCCCTTTCCCAGCATGACAGAGACTGTGGGGACAGGATCGTTAGCCTGGCCCAGTCTGGACCTGAGCGCTGCCAGGCAAGATCCTTCACACCCCCTCCCTGGTTCGCTAACAAGTGCCGCTAAACAGGTTCTGGAGCCAGGCCCGAAAGGGGCGAGGTAGCAGCGTGTAATCTTACGGGTGTCGAACTCCGCATAGCGAGGGCGCTTAATGAGACGCAATGCCAGATGAAAAGAAACAGATGTCACTGGGGGCTGGGGGGGCATGCACCTAGAGCCCCCCAACCCCCCATACTCTGCTCCCATCCCTGCCCATGTATCAGCTAGATTCTCTCTAAACACTGATGCCAACGGGATATCACAGGGACCAGCGGGGTGTATGGTGCTGGGGGGGGCAAATTAAAAGGCCACAGTCCCAGGATAATCCTGCCAACCTGGATATTAGTGAGAGCCTTTCATGATTGATCCAGCTGAGTGCAGAGGTGTTGTGTGGTGGGTGGGGTCAGCACACTGAAGACATGCCCCTTCCTTTTCCAGGCAGTATGATCACTCTCCACCTGGGAGCACTGGGACCCACCTGCTAAAGCCAGCTGACCAGTCCAGCCCTGCCAGACTCTCTCCACCTCTGTGTGCTCCAGGCCTACTGTTGACTCTAAAACTGTGAAAAGCTACAGCATTAAAAACATTTTCAAATGAGCATTTAAGCACCCCACCCCCAAAATAATTAATGAAAAGCTATTTTGTCTCTTATACCATAAATAGACATGAAACAGCTTCATTACAACCACCTGCATCTCATTAGTGACTAATTATCACTAATTGAGTTATTACATGCTGGTTCTTTCCTTTCCACTTGCTAAGACACTTTCCTCCTTTCATAAATACTTACATTCCTCACGATTCTCGATTTCTCTCTCTCTCTCTCTCTCTCTCCCTCCCTCCCTCCCTCCCTCCATGGTGTCTGTGGTCATGCAGGTTTAGTGTCTCACAGTTCAGGCCATAATTAGCTACTGTCCATCTTCCTAAATCTCTGCAAATATTTGGACATGACTTGAGAGGCTTACTGAGCTTCTGATCACATGATGATGTGGACACCGGGGATGTGCAGCTGAGGGGCGGCTGATGACGCTGGTGCTGGCAGATTCCTTCAATGATCCGTGATGTGGATTTTTCCTACTAGGGTCCCTGGCGTGGCTCCATGTTACAGACATTTTCCTACTTCTCTACTGGCGCACTGGTGTAGCTCAAAGCTAGAAAGTTTTTCCATGTCTTCCCACGAGTTCCCTGGCATGACTCCAAGCTACAGCAGCTCCATTCTGTGGACTTTCCCACCTCTGAGCTCCCTGGTGTAGCTCTACCCTGTGGGCGTTTCCCACCTCTGGGCCCCCTAGTGCAGGTCCATTCTGTGGACGTTTCCCACCTTTGAGCTCCCTGATGCAGTTCCATTCTGCAGACGTTTCCCACCTCTGAGCTCCCTGGTGTAGCTCCATTCTGTGGGCGTTTCCCACCTCTAAGCTCCCTGGTACAGCTCGATTCTGTGGACATTTCCCACCTGTGAGCTCCCTGGTATAGCACCATTTTGCGGTTGTTTCCCATCTGTGAATTCCCTGGTGCAGCTCGATTCTGTGGACAATTTTCAATGACTCTTACTGCCTCACCATCATATGGAAAATCCTTAGGCCTGCAGCCATGCTTTGAAAGCCCTCCCAGCAGAGATTTGCAAAAGCTGACTAGAACCAGGACATTGACAAGGCCCCCCTGCTTACTGAGGGTTGGAGATAGTGTGCTGAGTGGAAGAGGAGTCACATGACCAAATGGAATGTACTACTCAGGGAAAAGATTCAGCCAAGCATCCCCTGGCGTCTTCTGGTCTCAGCCTGGAAGCCTCAACAAACACACATATTTTCATCCATATCAATCCCAATTAATACACACTCCCTCAATCATTTACAATACACATATGTAATGGTAAATTTTACATATTAGTTATATATTAACATGTTAATCCATGTTAAATGATAAACATACAGTCATATACTGTATGTATAAATTTGTATACCTACAGCACGTAATGGTCAGAAGGCACTCTTCAAACACTGATGAAGACAACTGGGAGATGAAGCAAACCTGTAATCCTGTGGGCAGGGTGGCTCTGGGAAGCACCATACCTTGGGCTAGAGGGGCCTGGCAACACCATGGTCTTTTCTGGAGTTCTGCTGTGGTCAGTATCAGGCTTCGTATTGTGCCGGACGCAAAACTGCACAAGCCTTTTGTTGTGCTGTCGAACCTGAACCCTGGGCTCCATCCCACAGCATGGTCCCAATGGCGGTCTCACTTCTGATCCCAGGACCGGTTCTGGGCTGATGTGTGTGGACGCTGCAACCTGGCGCTGCTCTGTGTAAGTGTGTGTGTGTGTGTGTGTGTGTGCGTGCGTGCGGGCATGTGTGTGCCCTGCCCTGTCTGAGCATGAACATAGGCGAGTGTCTGTATGTAAGGTAGGGGGCTCCATGCGGATAAGACAAAAAGGGATTATGAGGAGTCCATCGGCTGAGAATTTCGTTGTTTCATGCCTTTGGCAGAGCTCCTCAGAGGGGAGGGGGCCACCTCAAGGGAGGGGCTGGGCGGGCAAATGAAAGGGCACGGTAATGGGGGAATTTCACGCCTGCTGTTTGGGAGCTGAGCTCAGGACCTCTTTGTGAAAGGGCCTGTCTGTGTGAACAGCATGTCCCGTCCCGGGGGGTCATCCCACAGGGTTATGCAGCTCAGGGAAGGGTTGGGGGGTAAGTAACATCATTACTGCCTGCACAATGATAGTAGCTGCAGTGTGACATTCTTCACATTACCCATTTTCCCCCATATTTTAGACTTTATGTGTACTCCTTCCCTCCCCCTTGCCATTGTATACATGCTGTCAGCCCTACCTCCTCTGGTCTGTAGGGGGCGGTGTTTGTCATCTAGCCATTATGTTTAATGATACTATGGCACATAATGTCTTGTTTGCGTAATGACTAAAAAGCCTGTACATGTATATTAGTCACCATTCATCCTGTTTTCGGAGCAAGATCAGGAGGTGTTTGTTTACGGTCTTGTGTTGATATAAAAGATTGACCTCCAATGGAGTCCCAATGATTCGCGGCATGTTTGTTTTGACTGTGAGGAATGCACTCATCTGTATTTTCCATGGAGCTCAAAGGGATCCAGCTGTCTTTTGGAGATCAGGGAGCGAGGAGTCATTCCTGTGCACCTGGCAGTTAACTCCGCCCTAGTCCCTGCTTCCAACCCAGGTGACATGCTGATTGTCATGTGACCAGCAGGATCTGATGTGATCTTGAAGAACATTGTAGCCCTGATAGTCTATCGCAGTTAGAAAGATCAGCTTTCTGCAGCATAATGACACTAATGCTACATCCCAGCATAACATCCCATGATGCCACACTGACTCTGCACCTTAAGCAGTGCTAATAGTTATCACAGCTCTGGCCTGAGACATTTTCTTACATAGACACAGGTACCTGTTGCTCTTGTAACGAAGGCACAGTCTTACATCAAAGAAAATCCACTTCAGATAAAACTAAATGTTAAATTATCACACATCCAAATAAACAATATGGCAAAATCTCTTGACAGCATCATTTGTTATGGTCTCACGAAACAGTGCTTATGGGGCACTGATGGCGTTCCCGCTCCCACGACTGCCGATTTGCTCTGCACAGGTGTGCGATTGTGGGGCGAGCCACACATCACAGAACATCACTTTGGCAACGTGGGAGTCTGTCCTGGGAGGGCTCGAGTCTGAGCGTGCTGTGTAGGTGATGGAAAAGCCCTGGCCAGCTACCAGCTGGGGAAAACAGCTTCTGAAAAGGTACTAAAAAGGTGTAAAGGCAGGTGGGAACTGCCAATAATAAGCCAGATAGACAACGATATGTATAATAATATCCAAAAAAATAACCATGTCTATCTTCCCCTTATCTAATAAATTGCTCTTCTTTGTTGAAACTCCGCCCCTTTACTCATTCAGCTCTGTTGTTACATGAAAAAGTGGGGAGGGCTAGGTGGCACAATGTGGCTTAGTCTAGACCCCAAACTAAGCCCAAGGGGAATGATCCAAATTGACTCAGGAGCTGAGCAATGTGAAGTGAGATACAAGCGTTAGATAAACAAAATGATGAGAGAGTTAATTAAGGCTTAGGTGAGCCCCCCCATCTCCTACCTGATCTCTGTCTGACCTTCGGAGCCCACTGCCTAGATGTCCACATTCCCATGATAAGGGTAAGCAGATAACAAGGGCTGAGGGGGGAGTCGTGGTATCCCGGGCAACAATGTGAATGGTAAGCAGTGTCTCTGTGGTTAATGGGGAGGGGGGCAGGGTCACTATCCCCATGCATTTGTTGTTCTCCCCTTTGCCTGGGGCTGGCGTTATCATTCCCGTCACCCCTGATTGATGGCGCTCCATGTCTGGCCTGCTCACAGCACTAACGGAACATGTCGGATTAGATGCTTGTCCGGAGCACTAACAAAGCAGACACTAGAGATAAGTGGGCCTGAAAACTGATCCCTGCTGCAGGTGAGGTTCCCTAAAGCCCCATCCCCCCCAACCACACCCCCGCCATTACGCAACGCAGCTACATGCAGATAATACCATAATTAAGATGGAGAGTGTGCTGTCACAACTTCCTCTGGCTACTCACAACTCCAGCCTCTAATGTAGCCTAATCGTCTTCAACGGATCGTATTACAGCCTACGAAATTTCCCTGTTTACAACCTCTTACGTAAATCACAAAGATTCAGGACACGGCAAGAACTGAAACGGCTAATGGGGAGAATGCTGATCGTGTTGAGGGAGTCATAGCAGGGAGGAGCCTGCTTAACCTCCCAGACAAATTACAGCGGTCATTCCTACCTGCCTGCAGAGGTCAGAAGCAGGGCCACACCCTCTAGTGGCAGAGGGAGTTAACTCTTCTAGTGGTCTCCTCCCAGCTCCATGGGCTGATTTTCACAATACTCCTAATGTAGAGAGAGTTTCTCACTGATGTGTCAGAGTAAGTCTTCTGAATAATATGTCTCTTCATCTATCAGTAGCTTGCTAAAGAAGAACCAGCGTTCACTACTGCTGCCCATAAAGGGGATGGCTAGTTCACACTTTCACCAAAGCCCTGGGGATACTCTGAAGCTTATTCTCCCCTCCTTCTTTGAAGGAATTTTGAGCATCCACCCACTAGGAGATACAGAATTAAGTTACCAACTGTGGTGTGCAGAGCTGTGGGACCTCACTGCTCTGTGACCACAAGCCTCCTGCCGACAAGGAGACCGTCAAGATGGGCTCCAGCTTGCGGAGTTCCCCTGTATCTGGGCTCTAGTGTCTCTCAACCCAAACCTCATTGAACAACGGGTCAAATCCAGCACAGCCCAAACATCTACAGGACAAATCGGTATTATATAGGGTAATTATCAAATTACCCTGAACTCCATTGCAGGCCGGTTTAAAATTTCACCCAATCATGGATTGTATAAACCACATTTTGTAAGACACACCAAACCAAGTAACCCTTTACAGTTTTTTTTCCCCATCCACCTGGTCCTTCAGCACTTTTTCTGACTGATTTTGTTTTCACAGTCTGATTGCCTGCTCAGAACACTCACACAAAGCCTTCTGGAGGCTTCTTCTAAAGCAGGGTTTCTTACTCCGGTCCTCGGAGATCTCCAGCAGTCCATGTTTTTGGGGGCTGTCTGGCAGGGACCTGGGAGGGAGCAAAAATGTGGATCGTCTAAACAGCCTAGGACTCTTTTAACTCTGTTTTAAATAGATGTCTAAATTAGTCATAAATTTGTAATAAAACCCCAAAAAACAAGTCCTTTGCTCAACCATAACGCTATCTAGCAGAGAGCAAATCATAATAATTTTAAAATACTCAAAAATGAATAAATACATAAATTATTACTAATTGTTATATAACCTACAGTCGTGGCCAAAAGTTTTCAGAATGACACAAATATTGGTTTTCACAAAGTTTGCTGCTTCAGTTTGTGTGATGGCAATTTGCATATACTCCAGAATGTTATGAAGAGTGATCAGATGAATTGCAAAGTCTCTCTTTGCCATGAAAATTAACTTAATCCCAAAAAAACCAATTCCACTGCATTGCGGTGCATAAAAAGGGCTTCACTGGCAAGGATATTGCTGCTGCTACGATTGCACCTAAATCAACCATTTATCGGAGCATCAAGAACTTCAAGGAGAAAGGTTCAATTGTTGTGAAGAAGGCTTCAGGGCGTCCAAGAAAGTCCAGCAAGCACCAGAACCGTCTCCTAAAGATGATTCAGCTGCGGGATCGGGGTGCCACCAGTGCAGAGCTTGCTAAGGAATGGCAGCAGGCAGGTGTGAGTGCATCTGCACGAAAGTGAGGCGAAGACTTTTGGAGGATGGCCTGGTGTCAAGAAGGGCAGCAAAGTAGCCACTTCTCTCCAAGAAACACACCAGGGACACGCTGATATTCTGCAAAAAGTACAGGGATTGGACTGATAAGGACTGGGGTAAAGTCATTTTCTCTGATGAAGCCCCTTTCCGATTGTTTGGGGCATCTGGAAAAATGATTGTCCGG
>JAAGVU020000111.1:797774-812047 GCA_011763525.2 Mormyrus iriodes
GGGAGGGGGGGCCCACCGGCGGGGGGGGGGGAAGCCCCCCGGGGGGTCTGCCCACCCCCCCCCCCCCCCCCCCCACACACACACACACACACACACACACACACACACACACACACACACTCAACAGCGTCTCCTCGCCTGAGTGGAAGATAATATAATGTTACCATATCAGGCATATACTGAAATACATCATTATTTAGAAGTGTCCTGGGGGGGTTCTAAAATATAAGAGTTGCTTAAATAATACTTTCAGAAACAGCATGGCTGAAGCCTTGCATATTGCTAGATGTTTCACTGAAGAAACTCGAGTGGAGACCCTTGTTTAACGGTACAGCTACAGTCCTCTCCTGGGATTTGGCAATATTTCAGCTGACCGCAAAGGGAAATTTAGAGACAAACTGATCCTAATTAGCTTCCTAATCTTAAATACCTTTCTCATCCAATTAAAGGAGACAACACAGGAATAAACAGAGTGCTTAGCCAGTGGATTAGTTTAACCCGTGGCTGCAAGATCCTCTTTGTTTTTTATATGCTGTTCAATCATAATCGCCATTCCGCTGGCCGCTACATCAATGAATCAGATTCTACTTTGGACATAAGACATAAGGCCTGTAAGAGCATCAATGGTGACTCTGTAGGGACAGATGTGACTGAGTGACAAATATGGTATTCCCATTTCAGGTTGGCTTTGACTCACCCGGAACCGCTCCTCCCAGGAAGTCTGCAGCAGCTGGATCATCTCCAAAGGGCTGCCGAGCTCGGTGATCGCGGTCACCGTGTCCCGGATGTCGTTGCTGTCCTGGTAGCAGTATCCGTACAGCTGCAAGACAAGAGCCACTCGTTAAGACAGTTTCATTCCATTTCCATTTTAGTTTAACCAAACTTCCGTCTTAACAAAAAACAATTTTAAAAAAGCCTGGGAGCAAAAGTATAGTTATTAAATTTAAATGTTTAAAGACCTTCAGATCCATACGAGTTTTATTATCAGTACATTATTAGTTAATAGGCTACTGTGAGGAACGGCGTGTCTCTCCAGCCTACTGTACCGCGGAGCCCGATCTGTTTTCTTAAACGGATTTTCAAATAAATCGCCATGAAATTTCAGCAGGGAAAAAAATAACTAACCAATTTAAAAATGTAGGACAGAAGACTACAAAATAAGAGGAAAGGAAAATGGAAAAGCTGGCAGAATTAAACTAGAGGATATTTTTCTATTTTTTTTTCGCTCCTTTTCACGTCCACAATATATGCTACTGTATTAATTTATTGTGGCTTATATCTAAATTACTGGGTGCACGCATGAAAGCACACCGCTTCTGAAATATGAACACTTTTAAGATCGTTTGCATTTCGTTAAAACGGTAATAGACCATATCAAATCTTCTGTAGGCGTATATAATGTGTTGCATCTAACTGGCATTTAATGAATGTCTAAACATGTCTGTCAGCGCAATATGGTGTAATCCAATGTATTATCCTAACCGCAACGCGTCTTCGGGATGTCGAGGATACGTTTAAAAATAAACTAATGATGACAGGGGATTAGAAAAAAACATTTTTAATTTTTAAAACATGTGCAGCTAAGCTTTTTACGCGTAGTAATGTCCAAACCACGGGAAAATCAGACCATCCTTCTTTACTAAATTTTACGATAACACGTGATGTAAATATGATGATTGTACAATTAATTATTAGGTGTTGAAGAGTAAAAGCAAGCAAACGTTTCCTCAGTGAACATAAGTTATCTTAACACAACATTATCCCAACAGCGTTTGTATTGAAACAGACGCATTGTTGTAATAATGAGTAATACGAAGTCCAACGTCTGCGTCAAGGAGTGTCACCGGCACGTGACAGCGCAGTATCGCGTCCAAACCTTACAGATATCGTCCTTTCTGTTTAACCTCTTTCGATTTTGCTTCACAGCTAAGTTGAACTTATAAGGGGATTTTCTGATTAAAAATAATAATGAAAAACACTACCAATTCATAATAACGGGCTATTACTTCTTCCGAAATTCCGTAGTGAAACTTCATTTTGACTCAAGTCGAGTGATTCTTTAGGAATTTGACCGTCGACACTGGCAGGCTCTGTACAATACTGCTACAAAGAACAAAATTAAAAAAGCTCCAATCTGGAGTTATATCTGTGCTTTTCCTTTCGGGGCTGGAGGCTACTGAAGTGGGAGAAGGGGTGCAGCAGAGTTGATTGAGAGTCCAGTCACCTTCAGAGGGGCCATGCACAGGTGGAAGGGTGTTCTTGGGCAAGGGCTGGCCCACCACCCAGCCTGTCTACAGAAGGACGTTGGTCGGCAAACACTCCATTCATTCACATTTAAATCCTTAGCAGGGTGCGTCTGTCTCTGTGGTCTCCGTAGTCTTGAACACGGTTCAGGTTGATGTATTCACATGTCATTGGTTGTGAATTTATTATTTTTTATTTTGTAAAACTGTCCCCACAAAGACAGTGACTCCTGGAAGTCACCTGCTGCAAGGATTCAACACCAGAATCCCCTATTCAGGGCTCATAACATTAAACCTCTTTGTCATGTTTTAAGAGGTTTGTTGGGTGAGGTTATGAATCATTAATTGTATAATGTAAGAATGGATAGAAAGTCCCCATAAAACAGAAACAAATGTGTGTGTGTGGTAGTCTTTACATTCCCCATCTGACATCAGCTGTGTCTTGTGCTTCAAAGACCTCATTCTACACATGCGCATGTGGTTCCTGGTGTGTCTGTCCTGGTCAGGCCGCACACTCTGCTCTCAGAACGAGATAACAGCACCCACAGCTGGGTGGAAAAGCGTCACTCTTCCCCAGCCCTGGTGCCGCTCCGTCTGACTCAAGCCTGGGGGCTTGTCAGATACTGCTGGCATTCACCAAGCATGACATGTTCCTATCGCAAACTCTCACCTCGCACTGGAAATGTACTGATATTCATTTCTGTGTACCATGAATAACAGGAGTTTACTGACCTACACCGCAGTCACTGTGTTAATTTTAATCTCCGAGGACGATTATCATTCAGTATAACAATCTACAGTAACTTAAGGTGCATTCATAAATGTTTAAGGGCGGAGGGTGGAAGAGCCTCTTTCAGGAGAGAGAAGCTGAGAAAACCCAGGAGGGCAGATAAGTGTGAAAGCGGACATTTCCAAACAATTTGTGCTAAGAGGACAATCCGCTTGGCAAGTTCTCCTCTTCTCAAGGAGAGGGAAGGAGTGAGTCAACAAGCCAGGATGGGGAATGGGTGTGTGGGGGGGGGGAAGGGTACAGGAACCGAGGGTGAGCAGAAATAGGGCCTGAGGTAAAGGATAGAATAGACAGGATGGAGAAGGACAGCAGCTAGATCACAGTGCAGGTGAAGTTTTCAGCATCAGCATGTAGCAATAAACGCCCCCCCCCTGCCCCCACAGGCCCCTACAGAGGTGGCATCCCCCCAGAACTGTCTGCCTATAAACAGCAAAACCCATTACTGTACAAAGGCATTTCTGTGCCTGGTGTTACTGACCTGTATGAAAAATGGGGGGGGGGCTGGACAGGGCCAGCAAGGGGGAGCTGTTCCTTCACAACACGTTTTTAATGAGGATGTACTGGCTGTGAACCAAAGCAGGCACTGTGGCTGACATGTTTATTTAGAGCCAGAGAAACTGTGGACTGAGTACATCGTACCAAAGCTTAGGTGGGGGGGGGGGGGGGGCTGACCATAGGGCTCCATAAGAATGCTTTTGTTATATTCACATATGGGCACCATTACAAATTCGTTGTTGATGACGGTTTACATTATTTAGAGTAAATTAGATGTGTTTTATAACTTTGGCCAAATGGTCACATGTCCTTGTCAAGGTAAGAGCTGTTTTTCAGTTTTACTATAATCTCTATTTTAATTGCTTGTCAGCTTTGCTTAATCTACCATGAGAAGAATTTAGGAGTCCTTAAATTGTCATAAAAATGCACAGAAGAAGAGAAATATGAATGAAGAGGACGGTTGGCTTAAATAAACTGTAAAATGCAAAGCATCTATAAGCAGACGTATGTCAGTAAAATTAGTGTATGCGTAGAGGTTAGGAGCGAGAGACAGACAGCATACGGGGGGGTTAGCATTAGCTCGTGCTGCCAACCATCAACCCAACCAAAATAAATGCGCATTGAAAATGGTGTCAAATATGGGGGGGTTATAAGATTTCATTTCACTTCATTCCTGTCTGCCAGTGTAATGTTCTGTCTGCACTGGCATGTCTTCCAATCACCTAAAGGATGCAAGGTTTTTAATTAAAAATGTATATGACATATAAATATTTACATAACACAGACACCTACATTTACATTCTTCTTGCTGCATGCAAATGACTGAATATATTTAAATATACTTTTATGTATTTACATAAGTTACTGTAGTTGAAATGTAGGCTTGCAGATGGACCAAGTCAGACAAAGGCTTCTGGAGAGTGACTACCAGCGTACCGTGACACAGGAGAGGACAGACCCACGGAGGGTGGGGGGGGGTGGGGTGTCTGGCCAGAGCAAAAACAGAGCAGGGATTAATCAGGAATCAGGTCGGGGTGGGGTGGGGGCTGCCCACCTTTTCCTGTATTTATTTTTTATGCTTCCTTCCCATGGAAGTCAGGGGTTCAAGTGTCAACCCAGACTTAATTGCAAGTACAGCTCAGCTGCAGAGAGCAGCAACCCCCCCCCCAGCCCACCTTTCACCTTCCTCCTTTGCCCCCCCCCCCCCCCCCGAGGTCCTTGCAACCAGAGCACCCAGTTTCTCATTAATACAGCCTGGTTACTGATTTCACAGTTAATGGTGGGCCCCGCAGGGATGGGGGGGGGGCGGTGTATGGAATGGCATGCGAACACAGAACACAATCCCAATATCAGCCACAATCAGTCCACAGGCAGTATGGAGAGGGCGCCTGTCCCCCCATCATCTAGAGGGGCAGAGAAGCTATATCCTTTTGTATGCAGTGTGAAGACATGTGTTCACGCCACCACCACCACCCCCCCCACCAGCACCATCTTCCTCACCCATTGCCCCAGACCACCAATATCAATCACGGCTATTTATACAACAGGTGTGTGCCCCCCCACCGTCCTGGAGGGGAAGGCAGCACTTAAATGGCCTGTAACCCTACCCTCCATGGCAGGAACACCAAGCTTTGTGGGTCCTGCTTGCCGGGGAAAACTAAGTTAAACTGTCTCATGTCATCGACGTTTCCCCTACTGCCATCTGCCATTGCCACACCACTGTCCTGCGACACCACTAACAGAGGACCGGGCTCCGATTCTCATCATCTCACTCCAACTGGGCATTTTTAACTAATTTGTTATTGTTACAATTAAAGAACATCGGGTGGTTGTTGAAGCAAGTGTGTCCTGGTCTGATTAAAGTTTATTACTAAGCGTTTTTAAGAGATGATCAAGAAGCATATAAGGGTTTCTGCTGTGTGAAAGAATACATTTGCTTGTTTTCACAGACATTTAGGCATATTATTTTACGTTATTTAACTTTATATTCTTTAACTAATACTGTAAAATAAAGTACAGCTCTGTCTCAATGTTTCTGAGAGAGGGAGAGAGAGTAAGAGTAACTAAGTCACGGACAGGGAGGAGGAAACTCTTGAGAAAACGTGTGTCAGCCATCCCGCACCAATTTACACTGATGACCAGTTCGATCAACATTGGTTTTCAATGCAACTAAAACGAACAAAACCACCGCCGCTTCACTTCTTCTGCAAAATAAATCTAAACCAGCAGAGCCCGGGGAGACCCGCTATATCGGCTGCCTGCGGCCGCTTCAGCACTGACATTAACTTCTTCACCTACAGCAAAGCCGTCTCATATTATTTACAGTGCCTGTATATAATAAAAAATCAGCAATTTTTCAAAGCGACATGTTAACTAGAATTAGCATTTCTGGTATCAATAGGCCAACATTAGAACATAAAGCAATTTACAGTACCTGTGTGGCATAATTAATTAAAACTCCGTTTAATTATCAGGCAAATTATGAGCTTGTAAGACATCCTTGTATATGGAATTTCGGATGATTTAAAGTAAACCGAAATTTACAAAAACATGCATTGTTCTCATATTTACTGTGACAAAGGGGGAAAGAATTTTGTAATCCAATTTGGCTATGACGTAGCCTATAAGACGTATACAAATAAGGGCTACCTATACGCGCACAGGAGATAAATGACTTAAAGGCATCATTCAGAATACAAGGTAATTATAACGTCTCTCCTTGGATTTTCAGCCTCATATATTTTTATAAATATATCCTACACGTTTTTGCATGTAAACAAAATATAAATACAATAACTGAATTTACACGGATAAAGTACAATTAATATATACAACAATTAATATATACATAGAGGAAAAAAGTTACTTTAAAACACTTCCAATGTCTTAATTTCCCACAAAACGTCAAACATAAAAACAAAAAAAAATATTGTTACTTTTTTTCTAATTGTATATTGCTCGACATTAATACTTGTGGCGGATGGCCTTCGATTGACTGCATGGTTAAATACAGCTTTATATCCTGTGTTCAACCTTTTAAAACATTTCGCTAATGAAGAGCATTGGGTTTCACGGGCCTCACGAGTTCCCAAATAGATGATTATTTAAATGTCGTCTATTAAAGGTAGAAAGTTGCATATTTGCTAGTACTACTCATTTGAGAAATATGATATAGTTTTACTATAAATTTACACCCGTGGCATAAATTAAACAATAATCCACTTAAAACGCGGTCTCCTAAGTCATTATATAAACACTTAAGTTTTCATTTCATTTCACGCATCTGTATTTATATAGCCTAACGCTGACTTTGGACAATTAATTTGGGTCACTGAAGCGAGAGCTTTTTGTCTCTCGGAGCAATTTTCCAAATTCGATTCGATGTTCATTTTGATTTTCTAAAATTAGAATTATTTTTTTCTTTTCTGACCATCGCTTAAATATTATAGCTAGCAATAATCAGACAAACATTTGTTTGGAAATAATAATTCAGCCTCTTTGCTTATGTATCCGTATTTTTGATTACACTTTTTTAATTTTAAAGTTTATTTTTTACTATTTCAATATTATCAATTAATTTCGGCGGTAAAATTAAACACTTTTAAATAAGTTACTATGTTTTAGATATTCTAACATCTTATATATACCGACACAATACCCAATATTTCCGCCAAACAAGAAGCCTGTGTCCGATCGTTGTATATGGACACGCTGTTTTATAACAGAACCACCAGAAAAGAGTTATTATAACCCCTTTCACGCTGTTCACAGTAGTTGATTATGAGTCCCCCCGCCCAGGACTGGACCGCTGAAGAACTTCCCCAAAGCAAATAAACACGGTGCAGAGCAGAACCGTGTCCGACTCCGCTCGGTGGCCCGGCTTGCTATTTACAAAGCCGCTGCGTCCAGCCTGAACCCGGGCCGACGTCTCCTATTAAAACCATTCTATTAATTTCATTGACATTAAAGACTTTACTGGCTGCATAAAAAATTCAGTTCACTCTTACAATTCAGGATGAAAACAATTATCACGTGTTTGTGTTTTTTTCCTCGGACCTTGGAATACACACCCAAGTGTTAGAGTAAGGTGTTAATATCGACACGGACTAAGTATATCTTCACACAATAAAAGTCAATTTAGTCATTAGACAGAAAGTGATTTATGGTGTACAAATTTACCCCACTCATTCAGTTCAGTAACTGACCTCAAGTACATTACGTTATGTGCAAATTGGATTCTTACCAGTTAAAAGTAAGCAATCGCACATTTAGTACGGTGTTTTTAAATTATTGTACCTTGTCCATCTACAGTATGATACAAATGTTACAAGTGTGCAGAATTGCATACGGTGCTTTAGGAAAAATCTTGCGCGTGTTTCGTGGGTGCATTTCAACATTTACCTTCAAAATGTTGGGGTGGTGCAGTCGCTCCATCAGCGTCATTTCTTTAATAATTTTGAACGACGCAAGTCTGTAACAATCTTCCGTCGAGCCATATTTCTTCACGCAATTTTCCATATCGTGTCCCCCGAAATCTACGGATTTCAGAGCTACCGACAAGGTGTCGTTCAGAGCCGCCTTGTATACAGCCTTAGTGTAGCCGGAGCCGAGATACTGCACGTTGGTCACATTGTCTATGCTATCGCAGCCAAGGAACTGCGTACCGTTACCGGTCCCAGGAATCACGTCAAATTTCCTCTGTGACCTGATGTACAGGGATGCTAAAGCAGAAAGGTGCTGAGAATACACATATCGATTGCTGGATTTCTCTGTTCCTTTATGGGGTTCATAGCTGTTGCGCTGAGCGAGGTCCATGAGCTTTCTCCTCTCCAGGGGCCGAACTGGGTTGCCAGTCCCCGACCAAAACGCCTTGCGCTCTCGGTACCTTCTCACCTCTTCGTATCTCTCTCGGACCTGCTGCTGGAGATCCTTTTGCTGTATGCTGCTGCTTGTGGGCTCCGTGTACCCGTCAACAGTCTCTGCGGCGACGGGATCGCTGATTTGAAGCTGCCTACCATCTGCAAGGAGCTGCTGCTCCTGGTAGAATCTGTGCACCCGTCCGCGGTGACTCTGGTGGTGATCGAAGCCGGGAATGAACAACAAATTCATCAGCGTACCCAGAAAGAAAGACAGGCAAAATCCACCAGCTACGACGATCTTTCTTCGCTTCATTGTCATCTGTTTCACTCTCGCCAGTGAAATCTTTGTCTTCTTTCAGCCTCCGCCTACCACCTCTGCAGATGTATATGAACCCAACAGCGGCAAGGAGCTTTTCACCGTCTCCCCAAAACACTTCTTGGAGTGATCAAGTATTCCGATGTTGTGACTGACGCAGTATGACAAACGCTCACGTTTTCATTTGCAGTTATAGATGAAGCTACCGTAAAAGCTATGGATCCACCCCATATACAGCTGAACATGGTTACACTTGCCTCCGTTAAATGCAAACCCCAGCTACTGCTTCGTACCAGGCAGATAGAGCTGGGATCCACTCCCGTGCAGAAAGTCCTTGGGTGACTAAACAAGAGTGACGTTCGTTGACTGACAGTTTAAGTTGTCATCGCAGCACATACTGGACTGTAGTTCTATTAATACGGTGTCCTAACCAGGAGTGAGTCAAGACGCAGTTATTAAGACCACATTTCCCATAGTGCACAGAGAAAAAGTCGGACCTATAGGACTGCAGCTGAATGATACAGCGGCGGTGGGCGGTCCTATGGCTCGCGTTCAACTCGCGTCTCTAGTAAGTGCAAGCGTTGGCAGTTAGCTAAATTGGGAATAATCGCTATAATATTTATTTCCCACATCTTCACTATATTTATTTATTTATTTGTTTGTTTATTTTGTGTTAGACGTCGAGAAACATAATTTTGTGGACCTGTAGACATTTAGTTGCTGCAGATGAATATATAAATAAATCCAATTTTCCTAATTTTAGGCTGTAAAAGTTACGTGACGCAAACCACCCGTTGTTTTTTTATTTATATCCGTCGTTTTACTCTAGGTAAAATAATCCCATATATTTTTAATGTACGACGTTTAAATTCAGACGGCTATCCAAAGTTGATATTTACTGTTTCTTTTCAAGCTAACTTTGAAAATCTGAAACGCTCGACGGCCTTTGTCTAAGACGGACGCTACCTAATTTATCCTGATTCACTACACTTAAAAAGAAAATTGAATTCGATAAATTTCTCTATAAATTAAAATTATACATAAAGGGAAACATTCCGAAAATAATTAAATAATAGCTCTGATATAAATGCTGAGGCGAGATAAGGAATTCCTCGACTGAAATCTCACTTTAACCTAAAGAAACAAAATGAAAGCCACGTTGTCTACTGTAAATACAGTGCGCCAGCAATGGTGTCAGTGGCGTCAGCGACTCTTTGTATCGTTAATGGAGTTAACGACAGGCTCAAAAGGACTGAATAAAAACCAAACGAAGGACACAAACCATATTTTGAAGGGTCTTGGGGTATTTGGTACTGTAGCCTAATATTATTTCCGTTTTTAAAAATCAGGTTTAAGGTAGAGAAGAGAGGGGGCCCTGAATTCATTAACCGACCAATCACTGGCCTGACACAGGGAGCCCCGAACCCCGCTGGAGCTGTGAATTGCGGGGCTAAATGCCAATGACATGGCTATCCATCAAGTCCGTATTACCATGCTGTTAGCAACTAATTAACAAATACAATCAACCTGGAAACTGGACAAACAAAGCCAAGACAGCGGGACGCAGCCACAAGGCGGCCGGGGGCGGGAAGTACAGCCCCTTTAAAGATTTATACAAGGGTGCAGAAACTCACACTTGCTTAACTGCGATAATTAACGCGGAGAATAATGGTGAAATATACACAGCAGTGTCGAAATTGAAGCGAAGGGCTATTATATCCTGATAAAATAAATGTTAAAGCTACTTGAATATGAAAATATAATTATTCGCTTGACTGCTTTCGTCCCGTATTGATAATGCCGCGCTGCATATTAAAACAAGCGTTCCCGTGACAAGTAATTTTCGTTTACTCATTTTCATGTGTATTTGTAACTAACATTTATTAAGTTTCTAAAATCAGTAATAATATTTTAGCCTCTCCGTTTTCTTGCTCTTCAAAAGCAAGATTTTCGTATTTCTGGATGTCGTTTTGTTTGTTTTCTTGCTATGTAATAGAAATGTAATTGGTGCTTTTCTTAAGTTGTCCGGTGCCACCGTGAAAAATAAATCCGTCCCAATCACTAACGTTAGCAGATTAAAACTGCGTGCCGAATTTCTGAAAATCATAATTCAGGAGGAACAGAACCTGGAAGTGCGAGGTTATCGTAAATGTGAGGAGTTGCTACCTTTGCAAAAAAGCGACGAGTATGAGCTGAAGACAGTTCTGCCATGATGACATGCAGCTCCATCTTCTGGACACCAGTTTCACAAAATAATTATTTGTGGGCCTATTTGACTTAGTAATTTTTTCGCGTGTTTTTTGGGGCTGATTTTACAACTAGTAGCTTATCTATTGCGTTATGAGAAACTTTATTTTTTTAGGTCGGACAATTTGCATAAATGGCTGTTTACGGTTTTTCGCTATAATTTACATAATACTAAGACCCAGAATTCCCTAAGGTAATACAATGTTAATTATCTTTTTACATTACAATGGGAAATGAGGCAGTGCGGGAGAATTATTTATTCTGCATGCATAAAGTCATTTTCTAAGTTCCCTAATCAACAAAGACTTTCTGCTTCCACTGAGCCTTTTCTTTTGTTTATTCAACAGGAGGCCATTAAACTGTGGCAGATGCGCGTCAGATTTAACTAAAATATCTGTGAAATCCACATCCGTATATACCAACTCAGAAGAGGATGCAGCCAGCTAAACCAGCGTATTTCTGCAACCGCGACACAACAGCAGGCGCCCCTGGTTCTTTACTGTATTGACTAAATAAACAAATGTAAACTGAAAGATTGCTTTGCTACCATAAAACTGTCCGCTTCTTGTTAGATGTTAATTTAACGGGAGATGAGGCTTACTCCAGTAGTCTGTTTAGTAGCGATTCCCCAACAAACTGGCGCTGCTTGAGCTGAGAAATGATACTGAAAATTGCATTTTCCAAATGCCGTATTTAAAATGAGACAGGTGCCACGTTAATATTTTCGGTTCGTTTGCCGAAGAAATGTCATTTGCCCTCCCCTTTGTTGGCGCTTCAAGCCCAGCGGGAGGCTCAGCGCGCCTCGAGGGCGAAAACACTCGTCAATCGCCACTAAATAAATTCATTTTTTCGTGGATTTCGTTTGACAAAGGGGTAAACACTGTGTGCTTAAAACCAGTGTAATGGAAGTTTCCTTTAAACGCGCGTTTTACATGTGAATCCGTTCTGTGGGAGTGGCAGGTAGCCGGCCCTACCAGCAAAAGAGGGATTGACGACGTGGGCAGCGCAAAAATTATTTTCGCTTTATAACTCTCCATGTTCAAAAGCAGCCTACACTTTATAGGACTATAAGAATATATAAATAATGTAATGCAGACCTGAGCAAAAATGTAGATGGTTAATTATAAGGCTATAGGCTATATAACCAGTGATTACGAAAGTAAGATTTATTATCTGTTATTTTGCTTTTCCCTTTTCACTTATTAGATGTCCACGGTAACATTTGATATTTGACGATGATCATATTTCATGGTAGTTGTAGCGTATAGCTATATTGAACATATTAATTTTTGTGTTTTTTTCCCTGAAACAAATTACATTGCTTATTTTAGTACTGGAAAAAAATAATATTAAAAGCCTAGCTCGGACAAGAGTATAACAGGTGGGGATTTTCTGCATCCTCCCGTTCATGGGCGTAATAAGTTTCAATTAAGAATCACAGCTGAAAAACAATCGGTCTTAAAGTGTTGTTGCATAAAGGTAACTGATCGGGAGGCCTTTGCTTGGTGCGACTTATGAAGATGGATATTGTGCTTTTTTTGCTGCTCATACATGGTATCGTACCGGGTTCCACTGGCCCCCGGTGTCGACAGACATCTCCCGAAGGCCAAGCGTATACCAAACCTGGATCTAGGTCTTATATATGGGCGGGACCTGTAGCCTTTCCCGTCCAGTCTATCTTTATCCGATCCAAGTCCCAAAGAAAACCGAGCTCTCTCCCTCTCTGCCGTCCAACGCTGACAGCTTGATATGTATGATCTCAGCGAACAAAATACCACCACGCGTTAACGTTTAAATAAAGTTGTTTTCTGGATTTCTTCGAAAGAAGAAAGAAGACAGTTTTTAATGACTGCTCGAACGGTGAAAAGTTGAAGGCTCAGCGCGACGCTGCAGCGTGATAAATTGCAACTCGGGTTGGAAGCGCTGTTTAATTGAAAGGTCACTTTGTGCTCATGTAGTTGTAATGTAATAAATAGTACTTGGTGAAAAATTTTTGGACTTGCGGAGAGAGAGAGAGAGAGAGAGTATGACATCTTTTTGAATCTTGTCGGAGGCAGAAAACTGCGGAAGTCTGCCAGCTGAATTTCGGCGAACGCCCCCACCCCTGCCTTTGTCTTGTGATTGTCCAAAAATAAAATGTTTCTGGCTGGGCTTTCTCATTCGGCTTCATCTTGAGATCTGTTTTCAAACAAACCGTGGTTATTTTATTCTCAAGAATGTGGTTTTGAAATTAGACAAACTGGTTAATTTTTATCTGGATGAATAATTTTATATTATGGTAATATAATGGAGAAGGGATTTGGGGGGAGGTGAGCCAATGACGGTCATCATTCGGTCACGCTTTCTGAGTTTATGAGCCTCTGGCTACAGTGTAAATATGACCCTGAAATGAGTGGTTCGAGGGAACCATTACGGTTAAATCCGAGTCCCGTGTCTGCCCAGAGGGTCTCTGTGTTTACTCACCAGTTAACCTCCTGTGTTTTTAACCAGCTTAACATCGGAGGGAAGGCTAATGTTTATGTCAGCCTGTGTGAAAGCGTTAGTTTTATAAGCAACTTGCGTTTGATGGTGCACTGATTTTAGAGGGAATGTGGGAGAATAGTGTGTAGATGTGGGGGGTAGTCATCTGCCTCTTTATCTCAATCTTTGTAAAATGAATAAACCAGAACTGGTCTGTCTGCTTCCTGTCTCTTGTGGGCCATCTGTCAAAACCATGTGAGATACAAGCTGACAGGGCCAGCCCACCCTATAGGAAACTTAGGCAATCCCCTAGGGCGCCATTTGATTAGGGGACGAAAAAGGCGAGTGAAAAAAATCTGAAGAAACACTTCTGGTTGCATTCTGTGACATTACAGTTATTTACACTAGTTGTAATATTTCAGTACTTTTCTAGAGAAAAGACTAGCTAGTTAGCAGTCAGCCAAGTCTAGTCAAGTGCCCCACACTTTCAGAAAAAAGTGCCAATTTGTACCATTGAGGGTACAATTGCAGGGGCTGTACCCTCAAGGGTCTGCCAATTGTTCCCTAGCTATAGGTAAATGTACCTTTTAAGGTACAGAAACAGACTCTGAGGAACATTTTTGTATCATTGGGGGTACATTAATGTTGTTTGTACCTTGGGGTACAAAACTGTACCAGGACTGTACCCTTTTTTCTGACAGTGCAGAACACCCAGGGCCAGCCCTGCCTGCTAAAAGAACTTCATATACCCCAGGACTGATCCTGTGAAAATGGTCATGTACCCCAGGACTGATCCTGTGAAAATGGTCATGTACCCCTGGACTGATCCTGTGAAAATGGTCATGTACCCCAGGACTGATCCT
>JAAGVU020000111.1:812147-841762 GCA_011763525.2 Mormyrus iriodes
GGACTGATCCTGTGAAAATGGTCATGTACCCCTGGACTGATCCTGTGAAAATGGTCATGTACCCCAGGACTGATCCTGTGGAAATGGTCATGTACCCCAGGACTGATCCTGTGGAAACAGACAGGATTTAGGGAGACTTCTGAAGTATAAACTCAAATCTTATAAAGCAGAGGGATAATAACATCATATAACACCAGCAGTATAAGCTCTGTGCTCCTGCAAAAAATTAATAATTGTATTGTTAATTTACATTTCAACTGACAAAATCAGCAAGATGACATATAGGAGGGCTAGTCAAATGTTTCATACATGAAAGAATGACAGAAAGTATGACCCAGCATTGTTTCACCAAAAGTCTCGACGGCATTAAGCATGTTACAGTCTGCTGCCCTGGTCTGTGCTTTTCTCGGAAATGTCTCTGTTCATTACTAACAGAAATATCTCGCACCGCTGATTCTGAACTCCTGACACCTCTGCCACAGTACCAAGCAACAGCACGCAACAGCGATGACATCATATTCTGAAAATTTCCAGCACTCCAGCACCGCCCACCCCCCAACCCTCCGGATTTTGGCTCTCTCTGAAAAGTGAGACCGGGAAATAGTGCATTGTTTATCCTGTACAGAAGGTCAAAGGTCAGCAGGGGGCATTCTGTTGCTTATGGCCAGGCTTACTGGTCAAGGCCTGAGATCTCTCTCCATGCAAAACGGATATCTTCGGCAAACTTTTGCGCTTGAAAGAAGCCTGGGCTATGCAGGGAGGTGCGGAGCCTGCCCAAGAGAAAAAAACAATATTTAATTCCAGGTGTGGAGCAGCTTGAGGTTTGGAAAAACCTGGGGTTTAAGAAAAGACTGCAGCCCTGCAGGTTACGTTGAAACATGGCTACTGGAGCCTGTACACTAACAAAGCATTAATACTAGTCCTGCCTTAATGTTATAGATGTTCAAGGACTTGCGGGAGGGTCTTGCTGGCACAGATGTTTGCAATCAGGGATGTTTCATAAACATGGCCCACAGGTCAGCTCAGGTCACTGTATCTATTCATGATATCATTCAGTATTGGCAGCCAGGCAGAAAATCAGATTGTCGCTTTTCCAGCCTATTGGTCCTCTGGCCAGTCACTGCGGTTTGAAAACCCCCACTGGGCTCATCCCAACACACCCCACCCCACCCTCTGGGGAGAGGGGCCAGCAAGTGTTTGTGATGCCGGTGGCGATAGTGTCAGTACGCGGCAGTACTTAACCAACACGATGGCACTAATAGGGTCTGTCAGCTGCCTGTATGTGTCACCCTGGCTGCCTCTCCCCCCGACTGCCTCCCCCCTACCCGTGGCCTCTCTCCCCGGCTGCCTCTCCCTCTGGCTGCTTCTCCCCCAGCTGCTTCTCTCCCCTGGCTGCTTCTCCAGATGCCTCTACCCCCCTGGCTGCCTCTCCTCCTGCTGCTTCTCTCCCATGGCTCCCTCTCTGCCCAGCTGCCTCTAACCCTCCCGGCTGCCTCTCCCCCCCGCAGCTTCTCTCCTCCCCAGCTGCCTCTCCTCCCCAGCTGCCTCTCCACCCACTGCTTTTCGCTTCGCTTTTTTGTGTTCAGATGGCAGGGACCTCCTCTTTCACTGACACACACCCTGCCATCCATCTATTCCTCCATCATGTACCATTTTCCAGACCTTCCCATCTGTCCCTATAACCCCTATCTCTCTCTTTCTCCCCAGGATTCCCTAATTACCTCTGAACCCCCACCCCAGCTAAGGGTATGGCTAGCATTTCTGTGATGATCGCTGGCCACTCTTTGAGACCTGAATGAATTTACAGGCCTTCTTCAGCATGTCTATGTCTGCATGTGTGTCTGTATGTGTGTGATCAGTCAGACCGTGGGCTGATGTATACTCCCAGCACACAGCACCATGTGTGCTGTTTTTGAAGGATGCTCTCTGCCTTTATGTACCAGACACTATAACAGTGAATGTAAGTGGGAGACGCTGCACAGAGTCTGTGGGGCAGGACTTCCATCAAAATGTTCTGTCCAAAAATATATATATATTAGTGCCACAGGAGATTAGTGCCAACAGGGGAAATATTCAGTTCAGTTCTGCCCAGTGTGCATTTTGATAGTGGAATCTTGTAATCTTTAATTTTCTGCATAGAGTAGCTTAGCCTATGAAAGTAATTGCCATCTACAAAAAATCAAAAATAAACTGGGGAAGACGGGCGACTAAATGAAGGCAGTTTGCTAATACCTCTATTCTCCTTGTGCCAAAAATCTCCTTCATGCCCAGCTTTGCCAGCCTGGCTGCTGGCCATTGAGAAGTAAACTCATATCCTGGTGTTAATGAGGGAAAAAGCAGGGGTGAGGTCACTCGGGTGGGGCTGTGGGCAAACAGGCATTGTGCTAGGTGAGCACGTGGCCAAACGGGTAGTGATGATGGGGGAGGGAGTCACATGGTGGAGTGAAGTACAGGGGCAAACAGGCTTATGAACCCCCCCACCCCCCAACCTCTGAAAACCAATTTACTTGGAGATTCCATGCCTTGCTCAGATTCTCATCTCCAGAAGCCAATATGTCTCATGCGATGAGAGACATGTCTGTCTGGCCTAGAGATGCTGGGTCAGTGCAGCCGACTGGCTGCAGGGCAGGGGTGCCCAAGGGGTTGGCCAGGGGGAACTGCTGCCGAAATCCTACCCGAAGGGGGTGCCCTGAGCCAGGATTGCTCTCCGGGGCGTCTGGGCCAACCGCTGAGCACAATGGGGCTGTTCTCCGCGGAGCCAGTCAATTCCAGCTGAGGGCGCAGGGAGAGAAGAGGGTATTGTGATGGCCCCAGGAATACAGTGGGCTTGGGAACGAAGGGGGGTGCTGGAGCAGAACGGGAAGGGATGGGAAGCGGAGTGGACGGAGTTAAAGGGGAATTCCAACAAATTCACATAAATTCACATTGTGTCATGTTTCCTGCAGCATAGTTACACCGCAAAGTGTTTATTTCGGTGCATTATTTTTCTTTTCCTGGCATGTGGGTCACTGTGATTAGCTCTTTAAAATCAGTACCAGTGAGAATTCCACTTTTAATACTTTAAATATTACCTATAATACTTTACAATTGATCTTAATATAGTGTTATATTGAAATAATAATATGACATGTGAAACGTAATAAGTTTGGGGAGAAGCTTGAGGAACAGGGATTCATTGGAGGGGTGGGCATTAGCAGGGGTATACGGCTACTCTTATCTACTCTAAACTAAACTTGAAACCTCTACTTGGGTGGGAATAGGCCATAGATCGGGCTCCAAGGGCCGAACAGCTCCCCAGCCGCAAGGAGTGGGATAAAGAGGGGCAGTGTGTTTGTGAGGTCGGCCGTATCACACAGGTGCCCGGCTGGAGATGGAACACCGGGTTCCCCGCCCAGTGTCCCCCACTGCGCATCGCTGCACTTTGCATCCAGAGATGTTTCTATGCATGGCCCTTCACCCCAGACATCTGAGGTGAGCTCTGGCCATCCTCGCTGAGCCGCAGAAATCGGGGTAAGCCCATGGAGCTAATGGGGGTGGCGTGATCTTCAGTAACCATCTGTCTCCAAGAGCATTACCCTGTAACCGATCGCTCTGTATGGTCCGACAGCCAGCTGCAAGTCAGTTTATTGGGCCGGCTGGCCCAGCTCTGGCGCCCAGGAAGTGAAAACGCACATTGCGGGGGGGGGGGGTACAGCTTAGGAACAAGCAGTGTGGGTTGGACCACCCCAGTGCAAGAGCACAGGGATCACCTCACAGTGTGTCCCAGGAGCCCGATTAATATGAGGACCAGAAAGACCACGGCAGTTAATAATACAGTCAGTAAACAATAAGCACATTTAAGCTGTTAAGATATCTTGATAGACTGTGTTAGTGCTGGAACAGGTATCATAAAGTTGGGAAAGTGCTTGGAAAAGTCACAGACTTAGTTACCAATGATTCATGTAAGTAAATAAATAGCAAGAACTGTCATGTCATGGCATGGAGCACAAGCAATGATGGTGGGAGAGGTCATCTGCTCAAGGCATTTTGGTATCAGAGAGAGAAGAGGTGGGTGGAGACGTCCTCTGGTTGGGGCATTTTAGTATCAGAGAGAGAGGCGTTGGGTGGAGAGGTCCTCTGGTTGCAACGTTTTGGTATCAGAGAGAGAGAGAGACGGTGAGTGGAGAGGTCCTCTGGTCGGGGCGTTTTGGTATCAGAGAGTGAGACGGTGGGTGGAGAGGTCCTCTGGTCAGGGCGTTTTTGTACCAGAGAGAGAGGCAGTGGGTGGTAACCTCAGGTAGATAGGAAACCTGTGCACTAGAAGGCTTGAGCATGACATGAAGACCTATTTGGACAGAGATGGATGCTACACAGCTGCCCTGCTGCTTGATGGATCATGATGCTCCAGCAGTAATCGTCTTGGTGACTCTACGCACACTGTCCTCCCAGGAATAGAACCTGACCACCCCCTTATAGACCAGAATGCATTTGGGTCTGATTAGAAAGATGATTGGCTCCTCTTTCTGCTTACAAAAACACATAGGATTTTTAAATGCTTCCTGAAGAAAGCCTCCACAGAGACTCAGCTGGACTGTGAACAGGTCCTGTGGATGTGGTTTAAATTATTTTAAACACACTATACGCTTTTGTCTTGTCACATATATTCAAAGAACTGATAAACGGTGAAGCTACGGCACTGTGGCTTGGCTGAATTAGGCGCTCAGTGTGGTGTAGCGCAATCAAAGTTCAGAAGGGTAAATTACATCCCAGTTTGTTCTGCAGCCCCCCCGCCCTGAAAATCAAATGTTTACTTGGTGTAGCAAAGATGGCTGCACCTTGGATCAGTCACTCTTAGGCTTTTTTACTGACACCACAAGGATCCTGTCCATCTTTAAGGAATTATCTCCTTTCTTTATGCTTGTGCTGTCCATTAGGAGCGTTTCATTTCACGTTAATCTCACTGCAGAAGTTAGTCATGCACAAATAGATCCTTCAAAACAGCTGAAATAGAACGCCCCCATCGTGTAATTGGGACACGACCTACATATAAACACAGTGACGTGCCACAGCGTTGAATTGTTGCTTGAGGCTAAAATGTCAACTAAAAGTTTCCTTCGAAAAATTTCACTTTACTACGGAGTGCGCCTGGGTTCAGGTGGGAAATGAATCGATAACCTTGGCCACGTTTTTGCAATCCGAGAGCATGGTTTACAAATCAGGAACATAGTTTTTGGTTTTAAGTTCCTGGGCCATCTCCACCGGGAATTTTTATGTATCGCGATCCCACCGCACAACAGGAACTGTGACCTTTACGGGAAATAAGCATGGGGGTACACCACAAGGTAATAGGGTACACTTCATACGTAATTTCACGTGAAACTACACCACCACCCTAAAACAATGGAGGATTAACAAGTCGCAGAGATGCAGGCGTTTATTTATACGACCAAATGTTTGAGTAGTACGGATACAAGAATGTAACAAAATTTACAATAGATATAATAAAACAATAACATAACACTGTGTGAGTGGCGCCGATGTGCAATGCAGTGCGCGACTCTGTTTGCGATCACATGTGCACAGACTGCTAAACCATAGTATGGATTTGTTAAACCGTGCGCATAGATTACTAAACCGTGAATGGATTTGTAAAGCCTTGGGTACAGATTACGAATTTATTTCTCACCTGAACGCAGGTGGGCTCCGTACTAATAAAAAAACACATAAAATTATAAAACCACGCATTGCTGTCTAATAAATAACTTCAAGAAGTTACCAAATGGATGAAAGATATTAATTTCTGTATGGCACTAATCATGTATTTTTTCACAATACTAAGCCATAGACAGGTGCCCAATGAAACCACTGCATTCCCACATCATAGAGATTCTAATCTCAGCATAAGATTATATTTGTAGTACCTGCAAATTTTGACAAAAAATTAATTAGTTAAATTAAATTAATTATAATTCCAATAGGCATAAGTAGTTTTTCCTCCTAAGAAGGATGATATCAAGACTGTGTCAGCATTTGCATATTAAATTATGACATATCTGGGTAGCCTAGAATGTCCTGAAAACAAAACCATAGAGCATATGTGGCTAACTCATGTACATACAATGTAATAAGCCTAAAATCAAAGGGATAAAAAGATGCCCAAAAATGGATGGGGTTCAAAGGGTTAACACAGTATTGTGATTGGGTGTAAAATGTCCTGCTTCAAAGTTCAAATGCAACCAGTAAGGTGAGTCTTATTTGAAAAATGTTACATTTGTACAGAAGCATTTATACTGAAATTTTAAGAAAAAACATCTATGGTTCAAGTTATACTGTGACATAAATTTTAGGCCATACTGCCTAACCCCAAGATGGTGCCTATGCTTCACATTTTATAGTGTATTATAGTGTGTTATAGTGTGTTATAGTGTATTATAGTGTGTTATAGTGTGTTATAGTGTGTGGGGCTGCTGTGTGCCATCGGTAACAGGAGGCCCATGATCTCTCCCGCCTCATCTCTGTACATAATACAAAATTAGTGTGCCTTTACGTTATTTAGCCAAAAAGTAACTGAACACGAGCGCATGAGTTGGGTGAAAAATTTAGGCACAAAAGGGCACAGCAACAGTTTTAAAACTTAAGCAGACAGGCTGCAAATAAACCTAAATTCCACTAACTACCCAGAGGAGGGGGTGAACCCGATGAGGAAAAATGAGCCATTATTCAGCCATGTTTTTGTTCCCTGTACCTCTTTCCACAGCACCAGGGACTCATGGGTTTATCCTCCCTCGTTTCTTGGTTGTGTGTGGAGAAATAGTGAGCAACACTCCGAGATCTGAAGCGATGAGGAATTTGGGAGTGTGGCGTTGGAAGGGGAAATGTATGGTGAGGTGCTATGGCTTTGAGGACGCTGAACAAACAAGCCTCCTCTCCCAATAAAACATTCTCCTGTCATGGCTTTTTCCATGATCCACCAGGTATAGAGGGGGGAAGATGGGGAACATGAAGTTTGTGCTCCCAGCTCAAAAGCCAGAAAGGTACATCAACCAGATTAAACCACCTTAGATACCAGGAGGGGTGAGATGTACATCATAACTGTGAGACAACAGGAGGGGGGTAGAGTATGCCATCACCGTGAGACAATAGGAGGGCAGAGGAGTACACATCTCCGTGAGACTGTAGGAGGGGGGAGGAGTACACTGTCACTATGAGACAATGGGAGGGGAGAGGAGTACAACATCACCGTGAGGCAAATGGGGGGCGGTTGGAGGAGTACACCATAACTGTGAGACTGTAGGAGGGGGAGGAGTATACCCTTACCGTGAGAGACTGTAGGAGGGGGAGGAGTATACCCTTACCGTGAGAGACTGTAGGAGGGGGAGGAGTATACCCTTACCGTGAGAGACTGTAGGAGGGATGGGGAGTACATGTCACTGTGACAGACTGCAGGAGTTGGGGGGGGGGTATACCATCACCGTGAAAGCACAGGAATAAGGAAAGAGTCTATTGTTAAGAAGGCCTGGAGTAATGAGATGTAACGGACATTGTGGTCTGGTTAGCAGGAAAGTTAACAGGAGTCCTTACAGGAAACCTCTGATCCTGTAGCTGACACAGTTCTCCTGTCTCCGTTCAGCCAAGGTAAACAAATGTTACCTGCACATTATCACTCTGTATTTTCCACAGCTTTCTCCAAGTGAAGTCCCTTCCTGGTGCGTTCTTGCCACAGTGTATCGATTAATTAGGCGACGGCAGCAGCAAAAGCACTCACCAAGAGCGCCCCTCAAGTGCCTCATTACCAAAGTGCTGCCACGAGGGACGGAAAACTTCTCATTGTTTACACTGGCTGCCATTAAGGGGAAAACCTGCTGTTCGGCTTTAGTTCTGGAGTCGGAGGTCAGTTTTTCTAGTAGTTTCAATGCTCTTCATGACAAGTCCAGGGAGTGAAAGGTGGGAGGTCTCCAAGTCCAGCCCAACAGGGGGAGAGACTAGAGACGCCACAGAAGAGATTTACAAAGGTGGCCCTGGACAGCGTAGTGCTGTATAAACACAGGCTGCCATCCCAAGGATTAATCTCCTTCTCACCTCGGAGAAGCTCTGACGCCAAGCTCTTTTAAAGGAGCAGCATCCAATAACATGTCTTTGTCTCTAGCTCACCTACCTACATTAGCAGACACACACACCCGGACACCAGGAGGTTTACTCACACACCTCCAAACGCAAACCCTCCTGAATTTTTGCCCCAGTTATTAGTCTTTATTGCTAAAACACAAGGTTAACTCAGCTATGCAAATAACAAACTGGTTTGAGCAGAAGCTAAAAGTCTTGTCCATCATTCAGCAGAGCCTTGACAAAGAAATCGACCCCCAGTGTCTCAACTGTCAGTCCAGACCCTCAAGCCTCTATTCCAGTGAATTGGGAGGGGTAGGGGGTCAGTCCTGGGTGACTCTGGGGGCTGGCCAGTTAGGAAGTGGGCCTCAGAGGAGCATTGCGCTTCCTGCGGATTGTTTGGACTCCAGGGGGCAAAGGGCACATGCACTCACAGTAGGAAGCCATCAGCTATTGATGGACAGGTACTAAGACTCTCTCATAAGCCACAGAACAGGCTACCTCCCTCCTTCCTCAGGCTCCAGCTGAGCCAGAGACTCTGAAACCATTCGCGTTCACTGGACTTGTTTGCTGGAAGTAATTTGAATGGCAGTTCGGACATGGATGGTTTGCATTTATTTATGTGCAGAAGAGTGAAAGAGAAAGTCCCTGTGGCTCAGAGTTTGCTCTCAGGCTCTCAGGGGCCCCAGGGAGAGCCAGGTTCTCCCAAAAAATCTATCCTGACCATCATCGCTTACACTGACTGAAAATGTCTTCCCTAAAACCTGCAGGGTGACTGTTGTCTCTGAAAAGGATATGGCATGACTATCATAGGCTGTTGACCATAATTAGGACAGTAACAGGACTAACACTGCATAGCCAGTTCTATGTCTGTCCCCCCAGGTCACAGCATTTGCAGGCCCCCCACTCTGAGTTCCAAGCTATTCATTTAGTCTCCCTGCCTCTACAACCCATTTTCACCATGTTAACCAGCACAGTGAATCATAGAGAACCACAATAAACATCACAAGCAATCTGGCCCAACAAGGTGTCCTATCATGGCACCTTAGCCTCCGTATTTGAAACAGTAAATGTATAATTTCGAAGAAGGGACACTATGAGAAATCTAGTTTGTTCAAGGTACAGGGGGTCTCTGGCCCCCTGTGGCATCCTCTCAAACTTCTCTAGCCTCGCCCCCCACATGAAAATCAACGATTGAAGGTTATCTATGCTGAACAATGTAACACTGCAGGGACCCAATCAGCAGTGTGCTCAGGTTTACTGCGCTGAAGCAGACATTACATAGGCTGTGTTACCTGTCAATTAAGACACCCCTTACTGTCCCAGCCTTCATCCCACCAAAGCTCATGACATCGTTCTCCAACTTTGCTTATCTGCCTAGAAAACCACTCATTCATAATTATTATTATGTGTTTTGTAACTACTATCTGAATATTTTGAGGTCGTAATTGTCATAATTTAAATCAAAAGCAACAGTGAAGTCACCAAATATTTGCATTTGCAATAAAAGTTTTGTGTTAGGCCATTTTTTTTGGATATTTTTAAAATAAAGCTACCAGTAAAAGTTACTCAGTTTTGCTGCTGATAGAATACAGTAACAGAAATAGCTGAAACAGGCCAGGTTTTCCTGACCAGGACTGCAGGCAAGCAGGGAAATTGCTCCCAACACAGACGGTGTTAAAACCAAAAAGACCAATCACAGGCAATTTTAAAAGTCCAAATGGATCAAACCATTGTAGGCCGAAGGGGGAGGCCCTTATTAAGGGAGGGCCCTTATGCAGGTATGAAGCACGCGCAGCTTATTCTATGAACTGACCGCGGGCCGCCTGCAGTGCTTCCAGGCTGTATGGAAAATTTCACCTCATCTGGCAACCTCTCTGAAAAGGCTGGCCGGATTCCCGCTTCCCTTATCGTGCAGCAGATGCAGCAGTTCAAGTAGCTAATCAGATCATTTATAATATAATGCATTCTGCAAGGTAAAATCATAATGTAATTTTGAGCTTAATTGATTCCACATCACCAGCATCAAGATCAAATGATTACTCAACCGTGCAGCTGACAGAAAATGCCCCCACCCCCCCACCACCTTTAGATATCATCTTATTAAAACCATCAGAGATCAGGTACCCCTCTCCCACAGGCTCTGCCAACCTAACAGATGTGTCAGCAAGACCTGATGACACAACCTCCACTTGGCCGTGGGACAGAAAGTGCAGCTGTGTGTGTGCGTGCTTCTGAGTGTGCGTGCATGTGTGTGTGTGCGTGCATGTGTGTGTGTGTGTGCATGTGCGTGCACATGTCTCCAATCTCACTTCCTGTGCAGTGTTTTCCCTCAGTCTGCCTGCTCTTCCTCTGTGAAGATGGCTTCCCCTCAGAAGACCCATATTATTAAGCCTTAACTGAATTAGAGTCCGTCTGGCCCCCGGCGACACCCTCCCTTCCACTCCCATTATCCAGAGCATAAGTGCCACATACATGTCAAGAAAACAGTATAAAGCGGTTATGGGGAAATGTTATCAAAAAAGGGGGCCTCTCTGGAGGTTATCTAAGTCTCCTCCTTACAGGAGTCGCACAGAGATGACAGGCTCTCACTGGCTTAATCCATGCTAGATTAGCTGGGGTCCTGAATTGGACAGGGAGAGTTAGGGATCTGCTTGGGAAGAAGCAGTAAGCAGAACTGGCTCCCAGGTGTGGTGAAACCGTACAATCAGTCGGACACTCTGGGCGCCACCAGATCAGACGGACCGGGCTGCATTCATCTGGGCCCAAAAACTACTACAAGTGGCAAATGGCCAGATTGTACAGCCATCTTAAATGGGCCTTTTGGTGAAAAGATCTTAAAGTAACCTTCAGGTACAGCGGCCACAATAAGGGTAAACTAGGTAACAGGATGGAAACAGAGTTTGGGAGTAGGGCCCTAGAGTCAGTTTGATGTAATACCCCTTTAAAAAAAAGACCCACTGTAAATTAGAATGTTTCATGTCATCTCAATCTGGTGCAGGTATTAAAGAGCACTGATCCTGATAAACATGGGGATGCAGGCTCACATCAAGGACGTTCTCTGAACTCTGCAGAAGTCTTGGTCTGTTACACCCTATAAATCAAATCAAAAAAGAATTTAGGCTCTGGCTCCAGGCCAGTCTCTTCTGGCTGCCTCCTCTCTGGTATAGGTGAGGAGCACAGCGCCCCCTATCTTCTATTTCCTGCCACTAGATGTGAACTGTGCTGTGGCCGCTCCACAGTAGCACTCAAGCTGATGAATGTGCTTCTCACAGGAAATTGTTTTTTTTAATCTGGATACTTTTTTTTCCTTTTACTGGAGACTATCCTAGTAAGTCATGGCACAGATAAGGTCTGAATAAGGCAACTCTGCTTTGTATTTTCTGGATCTTTCCAGAGCATGATGTCAGCTGATGCGCAGGAAACGTGTGTGCCCCCGCGGTCTGCTCACACAGTCACACAGTCAACTTCCCCCACCTGAGCAGTATGCAAGGCTTGCGGGGAATCTGAGCAAACACAGCAGGTCCCGGTCTGGCACTGTGACCCCTGACCCCCCCCCCCAAATCTCTCCCTGACCCCCCCATTACTGCACTGACCCCACCCTGGCTGCCAGCACTTAGCCACTTCCTCTCCAAGAGAAAAGAAACGTTGTCACATTAGCCTGCCTTAATTTAATGGCTTGAAATATATATATATTCACTTCCACACAATTAACAATGCATATTTAACACTAATTATAAAAGGGATGGATGTTGTCAGATGTGGCGGTTAGAGAAACACCAGTGGCTTTCCATTCCATGACAGTCTTGCTGCTCTAATGGGCCAGTCCAGCCTGCTGGATTTGGCTTCAGCACACTTTGATTAAATGGCCCCAGTCAGCTCCTGCAATTCCCAGTTAATGCTGCCCCATTACCTATGACAGAACCGGAGCCAGGCCCTGCCAGCAAACCCTTTTTCCATGCCAGGAGCGGCGGGTGGGATATGACGTCCTTCTTATAATCCTTCCAGAAGATTCTATCGCACCCAATAAGCCTGGCCTGTCCTTGAACAAAAAGAATGATACTCGTAATGAAAGCAGCCTTGCTTGAAGCCTTCCCAGCATCACTTACTAACAGAGTTATGCATTCGTGGGACATTGCGCTAATAGGACTACACGCTAGCGGGGCTACATGCTAATGGGGCTATGCTCTAACAGGGCTAGGCACTAATGGGGGCACATGTGTTGCAGTGTCCGGTGGGGAGAACACATCCCAATAGGATTACACACGGGTATGGGGGTTAAGTAGAGAAGCAAGACGTTTCCTCACCCCCCGATAATGGTAAATATACCACCTGACCTTGAGGGACTCCTGCTTGCAGGGCCGATTGGGGCAAACACTTAACGCCACATAAATGCAGGAGGTCATGTGATCAGTGATCTCCCATTCGCAGCATGTCCACAGCAGGACTGGAGCAGGGAGCCCTGCACTCCCGTGCCGTGTGACCAAGGGCCACCTCGATCAGGTCACCTCATCTCAAGCTGACGTGTGCTTTTGACCTCATGTCTTAAACCCACCCTGGGTCCTGTTGGCCAATCAGGTGCTGCGAAAGTCTCGTACTCTATTACTAGCCTCTAATTAAGACTACAGTCCACCATCAATCCACCAGAACATGCAGTATTCAAATTTAATAAATAAAAACATTCCAGGTCATTTGGTTCCTGCCTTCATCAGATTTGCATGAACCTGAAGTCGGCCCATACATCTAACAGGCTTCAGGTCAGCATCTACCCAATTGGGCCACTCCAGGGATGTGCACCCCCCCCCGCCCCCCGGCATGCAGCCCTCCAATCCCCCTGGACAGAGCAAGGCCATCTGGGAAAGTCATAAGAACCTCTCTGGCGGTCCTGGGCTGCTTGCCGTAGGCCTCCCTGCCAAGCTTACAAATGAGTCTCATCAGAGGTATCCAGCCACAGTTTATGGTTTTGTTTTTTTGCATATTTTCTGCTCTGTGGACCTGATGGAAAAATGGTATGTGCCCCCATACCCCCCACCACGCCTCCCTTGGATGAGCAGTCAGCCGTGTAACCGGGGGAACATTCTTCCCAGCGTGTCAGCGTGGCCCCTGCTCCTTTGTTGTGGTTCGTCTCTTGGGTCGTCCCGCTCGCTCCCGTCTTCTGAGGTCCCGGTTCCTGGCCAGCGAAGCATTCATGCGCGGCTTCCTGTGCGGCGGTCTCCTTAATGGGCTGCCCAGTCCCCCACTCCCCCTCTGCCTCCCCATCCCCATGTCACAATTCAGTCAGTGGAGCAGCCGCTCCCACTGTGAAGAGACTTCCTGTCTGTATTTCGGGGGGGGGGGGCTGGAGTCATCCCTGACATAGACTCTGGGGACATTTTTCAGTTGCAGAAATCAGAACTCAGTTATTGCTACTGAAGCATTTGTTTGGCCCTTGCTTGAAATGACCAATCAGAGACTAGACACCCGCCCCCCACACCTGAATCAGCCAGTCAATACATGGTGTGAGGCATTGTTAGCAGATGTTCCAGTCTCCTACCCATGGATCAGAGCCGCACACCTAACTCTGGAGGCGTTGGACGTTCTGGGTTACACACCAACCCCCCCCCCCCCCCACTCAAGTCCAACATGATCAGTGCACAGACCAAACACTGAGATGGGCACTATAGCCTGTGGATGGGGACAGGCTGGGGAAGGGAAGCACAGGGAAGGGGTCCATCGCTGAAATGTGATCTGCTCTTCAGGGAGACAGGGTGGTCCAGCCAGCCTTCTCTGTCCCCAGAAGTAGTGTCACCTTTACTGGCCTGGGTCAGTTATTCCCTTAATCTCAGGTCAGGCATCTCATCAGCCAAAACCAAATGGGAGGAAATAGGAAGAATGCAGTGACTCTGAGGGTGTGTGGAGATGAACGATGTCCTTCTCCAATCTGTTCCTAATTATGTGCTTGTGTGTCCTAACCTTGTGGGGATATTTCACCTGAGGGACACAAAAACCAGGCATCATGGGGGAAAAGTTGGTGAGCTAATACAAAAAGTGCCAAAATATTTTATCAATAATTTATTTTTTGTTCAGTTTAAAGTTTATATATTTTGTTAAAGTAAGTATGACAGACAAACAATGGTGTGTGGCATGTACATATGATCCTGCATGTGTTCAGCACATTCTGAGGAAGACAGCATATCCCAGTAAGGTCTATCAACGTGCTGTATGCTTGGCTGCTGCTCTGCGGTCGGCTCACAGTCCTGTCAGGGGTTCCAATCTGGCTTAATTATACCTAATAAAGCCCAGGCATTATCACATGCTACAGTGTTTAACAGCTTCGTAAACACGTCACCGTGTGGCATCCACCTGTGGTGGAGCCTGCTAGGTAGAAATGTCAGTCTGTCCTGCCAAAAGGCCCAGATCATCCCTTCAGATGCAGTTGCCTAGCTGACATACCTGACCGTCTACAGTTTTCCACTAATGAAGAAGGCCTCACTTGACAACTGACTAGCCCTGAAAGACCTCAATGGACAGTCTTGCACCCATCTTGCTACATACACTATATTGCCAAAAGTATTGGGACACCCCTCCAGATCACTGAATTCAGGTTTTCCAATCACTTCCATTGCCACAGGTGTATAAAATCAAGCACATAAATATGCAGACTGCTTCTACAAACATTTGTGAAAGAATGGGTCGCTCTCAGGAGCTCAGTGAATTCAAGCGTGGTACCGTGATAGGATAGCACCTGTGCAATAAGTCCATTTGTGAAATTTCCACACTACTAAATATTCCACGGTCAACTGTTAGTGGAAGCGAATGGGAACAACAGCAACTCAGCCACGAAATGGTAGGCCACATAAAATAACAGAGCGGGGACAGCGCATACTGAGGCGCACAATGTGCAGAAGTCGCCAACTTTCTGCAGAGTCAATAGCTACAGACCTCCAAATTTCGTGTGGCCTGCAGATTAGCTCAAGACCAGTGTGTAGAGAGCTTCATGGAATGGGTTTCCATGGCTGAGCAGCTGCATCCAAACCTTACATCACCAAGTGCAATGCAAAGCGTTGGATGCAGTGGTGTAAAGCACACCGCCCCTGGACTCTAGAACAGTGGAGCATTATTATTGTTCCCTGTTGATGAATCACGCTTCTTTGTCTGGCAATCCGATGGACGAGTCTGGGTTTGGAGGTTGCCAAGAGAACGGTACTTGCATTGTGACTGCATTATGCCAAGTGTAAAGTTTGGTGGAGGGGGGATTATGGTGTAGAGTTGTTTTTCAGGGGTTGGGCTTGGCCCCTTAGTTACAGTGAAAGGAACTCTGAATGCCTCAGTTTCTGAAGCCATTTTGGACAATTTCAATCTCTCAACTTTGTGGGAAGAGTTTGGGGATAGCCCCTTCCTGTTCCGACATGACTGCGCCCCAGTGCACAACGCAAGGTCTATAAAGACATGGATGAGCGACTTTAGTGTGGAGGAGCTTGACTGGCCTGCACAGAAAAAATTCCCATAAACGCACTCCTAAACCTTGTGGAAAGCCTTCCCCGAAGAGCTGAAGCTGTTATAGCTGCAAAGGGTGGGTCAACTCGATATTAAAGCCTATGTATTAAGAACGGGATGTCATTAAAGTTCATGTGTGTGTAAAGGCAGGCGTCCCAATACTTTTGGCAATATAGTGTATGTATCAATCTGAATCCACTCTGATTTCATCATGAATTAGGCAGATTCAGCCATATTCATCCAGAGCCAGGCAAGCCTCAGGAAGAAAAGATGCTTTTCCACCATTCCAGGTACCAAACTTCTAATACTTCAAAACAGTACCAAAGTCAAAGGTTCTTCCTGTGGTACCAGCACAGAATGATATCATTACAACATGCAACGGGGTGTTATTTACTGAATCCACTGAAACATTTTTACTCTGTCATAGGAGACGAAACTTAGCAAGCTTTGCAATTGTAATGATTCTTCCTTTTTAATATCATCTAGTATATGGTAAAAAATCTGTTTAAAGTTTACCACCACTGCTTCTGCATGAGCTCTCTCTGAGGCAGTTATAATCATTGTTATCCTCACTGTTTAAATCAGTCATAGATGGGTTTGAGAGAAATTTAACAAAATGGGTGGGGAGGAGAAAAATGCGCAACAACTGGTCGCTAAAAGCCATTCCCCTTCCACTGTATGGAAATATTTCCATAGTGATGATACTGAGGAAAAGCAAGCAATGTGTCAACTTGTGGCAACACCAGCAACATATCTGATGGGCTAGGGTAAATAATAATAATAATAAGTAAATATTTTTATTTCTTTATTAATTTACATCCACATCTATTATTTTGATCAGATCACAGTTGAAGCTTGGGTATGCCCATTTGTCCAGGCATCCATTATTATTTATGTTATTTATTTCATTTATCGTTGTTTTCTGAGTTCGTAAATATGCTTTTTCAGGATGCTGGATGCATTTTGTGTTTGCTAGGCAGGTTATTTGCATAACCAATCGACAATAAACACATTTGCAAGTCTCACCCCCAAAGTACCGAATTGTACCCCAGCTGGTTTAGTACTACTGTTACTGGTCAATGGAAAAAGGGAAGAACCTGTTTTTTAGTTCCAAAAGATCAGTACCTGATGCAGTGGCAAAGCGCAGAAAGAAACCCAGAGGAGACAGATGACAATGAACAGTGGAACTGAGCTCGATAATAAGCATAGAAATGCAGAGGAGACAGAAGGGAAAGGACACTGGATCTCAGGTCCATGATAAACATATAAATGAAGAGGAGACAGAGGGGAAAGGACACTGGGCCTCAGGTCTATAATAAACATATAAATGGAGACAGAGGAGAAACTACACTGGGCCTCAGGTCCATGATAAAGAGAGAAACGCAGAGGAAGCAGAGGGAAAAGGATACTAGGCCTCAGGCCCATGATAAACATAGAAACACAGAGGAGACAGAGCGGAAAGGAAACTGAACTTCAGCTCTACAATAAACAGAAATAGCGGAAACAAGTGCAAAAATTGGAATTAAGCTATAAATGTTGGAAATCTCTGAAAAATTTGTATAAACATCATTGTTGTTTCCGCTGCTGCTTGTCATTGATATTTCATTGCAAAGCTGACACTGTAACACAGAGACAGCTACAGCAGCTGGACATTTTACCAAAGTGAATTTGTGCCTCACTCATTCAAGATTTGAACCAACAACCATAAGCTCACCCATCCCGCTATACACTACCCAGACTGAAGAGTCCAGCTGGTAGTACAGGTCCCTGGCTGATGCTGATTTTCAGGAGCGGGGATCTGGCTGCCATATCAGGAGGTTTTGGCAGTGGTGGGGGGGCGGTCTCTTTAGCGAGCTTGCCAAAACAAACCAGGGCATTCCTCTTTTATCCCTCACCCCCCCCCACCTCTCGTTTCCTGGTTCAGAGATGCCTGTTATAAAGGTCTCTGTTCTGAGCTCTGCAGGGATTCACAGGTATCTCAACGCAGAGCACCGTGATTTACAAGCAAAACTGCGAATGGTAGCACCCACCACTAGCGGAATGGGGGGCGGGGTTGGTGCATGAGTGTCCTCCAGCTTCATCGATGAGGGGAAACCCAGGCTTCCTGGTGGGTGAAGGGGCAGACTGGTGCAGCAGGTCGGGGGGCAGATGGAGGAAGGGTAATGGAGGGGAAGGGGGCCAGGCGAAGCCTGGGTGGAGGATCAAGCAGAGTGGAGAACCTAGCTCTGTCAACACTATAGCACAGCTGGCCATGCCACAGCCCAGATGTGCCCCTGCATGCTCAGGCAAAGCCCCACGCAGCAGGCAGTGGGGGGCTACCTCCGGAGATACTGCCATCTGCATTGTGATAAGCATAACGTGGCACAGTTGCAGGGTTTGAGGTCTGAGACCAGCTTAATGGCCACATATCACAGGGTAATACCTGAGTGTTACACACAGGTAACAGTGCTGCAGACTGACTGTTCATGTGCTGAAGGACCTGAAGGGCTGCATGCATGTTTACAGATTTTGTGTATTTTCGTATGTGCCAGAGTCATAAAATTAAAAGGAGGGGAAAAAATATTAAAACTGAGGTTGAGAGAAAGTGGAGGGGAGAGTGAGGTGTGAGATGGAGTGACCATGGAGAGGGAGGAAGGGGAGTGTGAACCTGGGGGGGAGTGGGGGGGGGATTGTGCCTTATTGTGGGGTTGTTAAACAGCCTCCCCCCCCAGCTCCCAAATTAAAGCCAAATGAAACTTTAGTTGCTCCTTATTAGATTTTACTTCAGCTCACAAACAATGAGGGGGGTCTCTTTCCCCAGTACTGTGAAAACACTCTCTGGTGCCCCCCTGGCCGGCTTGGTTCAGTCCGCGGCCTGCACTCTGAAGGAAGCACTGCCTCACAGCATGCTGCACTGCACTAAAGCTGCCGGGGTCTGCGTGCCGATGACAGGGTGTCGAGAATCGGGGGCCATGTGGCCCCCCAAGGCTGGATAATGGTGTCTATGGGGGTTAGATTTAGTGGCTCTGGGCTGGAGGTGGACAGCTGGCCCCCCAGGGCTGCCCCCTTGCCGTGATGAATCACACGTGTCCCTCTTAGAAGCAGCTGACAGCAGAGTAAGATTTAAAGGGGGGTTAAGCTGTGTGGATTACTGCTGTACCCCATTACCGCTCCACGGGTGTCTCCTCCCTTCGAACCTGCTCCTAACAAGCTTCTCCTCCCTCATTGATGGGTTTGGGGCTTCGCAGGGGTAGGGGGGAAAAAGAGGAGAGGGCGGAGCAGGCTGCCAATCAGGATGCAGCAGCAGTCCAATCAACAAAGTCAACAAAGTCTGCTGTGGAGGACATAAGGGCAGCTTGAAGGCAGTCAAGAGGAATATTTGATTGGACGTATCTCAGAAATCCGCCCGCCAGGTCTCCTCAGACGCCATCTGAGATCCGAACATCCCGACTGGCAGGTCTACAGTTTCCACTCTCATCTCTTTCTCCAGCTGGAGCTCCTCAGACAGTAACTTTCTCTTACGTCTCAGAAAAGAATTGCCGATCATGCCTGCTCTTGTAAATGCTCAGAGAGCCAGTGTGCTGGGCTCATTACCACTATTATGGGTCTGTTTCTGCCGTCTCCTCTTACAGAGAAGCATCTGCATGGGTAGTAGGTCACATGGCAGGCCCAGCACAGCCCAGCAGACCAGTCCTAGCACATGCCGCTGGATCGGCACTGGTTGATGTCTGATGTCCCTCACAGCTTGGCGCATCAAGGACGAGAATGTGCCACACTGTTTGTCACTGAGACTACAGTGGCTTAAAGAATGACACAAAGGGGGCGGAGAAAGTCAGGAATGAGCAGCAGAGGTGACCCTATGGCGGACCCCATTCAGACATTCAGACGTTGAGAGATGCTTAGGTTTAGAAAGTGCCTACTACTGGCCAGTGTCAACTACTGGCCACCTCAAAAGTACGTAGAGGGTTATTTCACAGGTAGCCTAGGGGACCCATCCCCCCCACCCCCCCAATTCCAACTTCAGTCTCTCAGCTCCCAAGGTCGGGCCAACGGCTCCCATCGGATGATTTATCATCAGCAAGTTATAAAAACAGTCTTATTATAGCGCAGAATGTTGTGAAGAAGAGGTGAAAAAACACCAAACTAATTTATGGCATAATTAGGTTGATGGCTACAGGCATAATGCCAAAAAAACTCCCTCACTTCCATCTCCGTCCCAGCCCCCCAAGACTGACTGTCCCAATGGGCTCTTCCTGCCATCTGATATGAAGGGTGGGATGACCTTGCAGGACATGATTGGCATTCATGACTTGCCCTTCTTTGTCCCGCAGTGCTTTGCAGATCCTGCTCCACAGCACCACATTGCACACTCTTCATAACTAAACCCCTGTACGGTCTCCAGCCAAGGTCACCTGTAACAACATGCCTCTGTAAAAGTCACCCCCTTCAGTGACCTAAGATGCCACCGAAGTGAGAAACCGTGCCTTATATATTTCTTCGTTTATGTGACAGCCGCAACGTGGAATCTCACAGAGAGCTTTTAAATTGAATCATTGTCCCCACAAAAACACCGTAAATGACATTAGCGGGATTGTAAATCTTGCTGCCCATTCATGGAGGCTCTGTCGATGAAATATCTCTCTGTTTCACTCCGCTGCCTCCCCTCTTGGAGCCCCGCTGCCCGTAGATATTGGTTACAGCAACTGCTCTGGGTCTCTCTCTGCACATTTTTTCAAGCGGACCCCGGAGTTCTGTCCGTAGCTCTCGTGAATTTAACGAGGGATCGAAAGGCCAGGCAGAGGCTCGGAGGACAATCATAAAACTTCAAAGCTGCAGCAATAAAAATGGCCTCTGACGCTTTAAAAAAAGCATAAAAGAATTGAAGCAGGACCAAATTCCACTTGAAGATGAGTGAAAAACAATACAAGTGCAATGTTATTCTATTAATGCAATGTGCTCGAACATAAGCAAAATGTTATTCATTACTTTCCCGGACATGTCAGTTTGAGGCAAACTCCACAGCTCAAAGGACTGGAATTATAACCTATTTATGCAGGTAGATACGCTTGCCGAAGAAATTCAGAAGCAGCTAGCGTGTAACAGCAATCCCCACTGTCTGATGCAGAACTTGCAACTTTGTGGTTGCAAGTCCAGGTTATAAAGTTGCCGCCTGGCTTTTGGGTTATTAAGGTGGAGTTAAAATAAACACAAACTAGCTCAAACTGGTGCAACAGAGTTGGGGAGAATCCAGGACAGTCCACCGGCCAATTCTACGTGTTAGCAGCATTGGCCCAGTAACAGTTCTCTATCCAGACTTGTTGTTCTTTCACTTATGTTTTTGTAAATTCACTTTCCCGATCTGGGCCACACTGTCTTTTCGGTTCACTTCAGGGTACACTTCTCTCGCGGTTCAGTCAAAGCTGGTCCAGCCGGGCCGGCTCTGCCGACCTCCGCCGTCTCGGTTCTTGCATACCGTGAGGGTTTTCCGGCCCGACCCATGACAGAACGGCCCATTATTAAGATCCCGACCCACCCGGGTGAGATGGATCAAACAGTCTGGCCACAGAGACACCAGGAAGGGCCAAAGCAAACATGTTCTCATGGCGCTGATGAGACGGGAGGGACGGATGAACGTTCCATGTGTATGAAGGCCGGAGATGAAGCAGCTGCTGATGCCTCTCCTACGCGACTTTCTGGACCAATCAATCCCCCCCCCCCCCCAGTGTTTGTCTCCTTTCTCTCCCCCACACTCCCTGCCTCCTTCTTATCTTCACTCGTTACACCAGGCTCCTAATCTCCCCTGCAGCATACAAATGCTGCTGTAAACATATCGGGGGGGGGGAGAGGGGGGACTCAGCCACATTAAAGTGGGCCGCACTCTCGGCCTCACTCCGAATAGACTCCACGCCACATAAAAGCCTTTCCCCCCGGGGCAATTGGGAACACAGTGAGGATTTCTGCCCCGTTTGTGTTTTTTGGGACAGAATTAAGATTCCCACAGAAGTAGCAGCCTATCCCACGTCCCACACATCCCTCCTCGCCCGTGTCTATCTGTCCAGACTCCGGCGCTGTGGAAGACATGCGTGTGGGCCAGCAGAAAGGCAGTCTCACCGCGAAGCTCTGCAGAAAAAGCTCCATCTTTCCACTCAGGTCCGAATGCTGTGGCCTCGCTGTCCGGCCACAGCGGAAAGAAGCTCCTTTCATGAAGGGCGTTACTCACACACACACTCATGTGGAAATACTCACACGCTGTGAAGCGTTTCAGCAGCCAAAGTTACATTAGTGAGATGGATTTATTTTCACAGATATTAAAAGCTCCAGAAGAAAGAAGTGGTCACTGAGAGAGAGCTATGAAGCCTTTGTGTGGCTCACTATGGAGCCCATTATGGACCAACACAAGCCTCAGGTCATAAGCCTGTCCCCTCCTAGTCCTGTGTGATACTGTGCCGTGTGCCTAAGCCCACCGCCACTAGAAGTTTTCAAAAGCAGGTCTTAGAGGGATAGCCACCATGGCAAGGGCACCCCAGGGGTATCATTTCCATCTGTGCCCGGGTGTACTCGACCCTAAGCCAGCTCCTGGGGGAGAGCTGTACGCCTCCCCAAATTCATGACGTGGAGTTCAGAGCAGATCCACACATGTGACACACATGACTGTGATGTAATGTTTTCACTGAGCCTGCACTTGCAGACAGCCCCCAAAAGTTCCCATCCGTCTCCCACTAAGAGCTACCCTGTGATCCACTAGCACTCCTGGTTGGAGACACTTCCCCATTAGCTCTTTGCTCCAAGGTGTAAATGAATGTGACATTTATAGGTGGGATCCTATGAGACTGAACCTTACTGCCTGGGGGGTTTGCTGGGCCGATAAGTGCTCTGGCGCATCCTCAGCTAGACCCAAACTCAAAGGGTGGTATCAGACTCTGATTAAAATTTGTGACAGCTCAGCAAAATGCTGACGTGCCCATGCCTGCCCACCCACCACTTGGCTGGCATCACAGAGCTGCAGCGACGTGGGACTGGATGATCCACTTTTACCTAGGGCTCCTGGCCATGTCCTTTTTGGAATCATTCCCCAAATCTAGCAGCAATATTAGTTTCAGGTTTCACAGTGTCTAAACTAACCTAGGACACCTCCTTTTAACAGTCACCCAATCAGGATGCCTAGCTGTAGCCATCAACCAATCAGAATGCCCGCCTTTAACTGTCACCCAATGAGGAAGTCCACCTTTAACCGTCACCCAATCAAGATGCCACCCAATCAAGATCTTTAACAGTCATTCAATCAGGATACCTATATTACACAATCAGTAACTACAGTTTTGCCTTCCCCACAACCTTTCTGTTTCCTTACATGTTGAAACAGCCTGCACTTTGGCTGCTGCTCCTGCCTTCTCCCACCCTGACTGGGCCTCGATTCGGTATCTCGCCATAACTCACTCCCCTCCAGGTGCCTTCTGACCGATTTATTTGAGTCTCTTATTTTCGTTGGCTGCAAAACTACCAAGGGGTTTTGACATCAGCTGATGGTGCACCATTCCAGTGGGTGAGTCACATTACAGGATGGAAATGTTATCACCCAGTTTTTTTATGCTGCCCGTCTGCTTTAACTTACTATTTTTTGTTATAATTATCCGTAAATGGTTTTCTAGTGTTTAAGGATTGGTTTTACGGTACATGAGTTTATGCTGGTTTTAGCAATGAGTCAGCAGCGATCTTTCTCAATCCAGAACAAACAGGCGTGATTTCGGCAGCCGTGACACACCGGGCAGCTGCGGCACACCAGTTCACCGCGTTCATGGTGTTCGGCCGTCCATGGAACTCCTCCACGCCGTCTGGCTTTAGGGATTCAGATGTTGGCGGGGCCCGCGACTGTGGAGATCACCTCAGCTCAGCAAACCAGTGATGAATCAGTCATTTGGATGAGGATCTCTCCCCCCCCGACTTTCTATCAGTTCAGAAGTTGAGTATGAACCCGAGCGGTCTGGGGGGAATCAGACTGTTTGCTTGGCTGGGATCAGTTAGAATCATGCATGTAATAAGGAGAAAATCACTTTTGCGCCTGCCTGCGGGAGCCTGTACCCAGCAAGCTGGAGTATTACTGCTTATTAAACACAGACGGGGGGTGGCTGAGGAATGGCGGGCAGGGGCAGGGACACTGAGTCAGTCCAAAAGGGGATGGGGCACCCGCTGTATGAGCCTCGCCCATCCTTGTCCTTCTCATCTTCACTCTCTCACTCTTATGCTGTGGACTTTGGTTGCTGCAGTGAATTCAGTCTCCCACTACCTGGTTTAGCTTATAAATAGCTTTTAAAAGAAAAGTACATGCATGTGATTAGTGATGTTGTCTTTTTGGAAGAGATCGGCAGGAGATTAGGCCTATAGAACCTGGTCAGCCAAACAGCAGAATAATACCACCCCATCCTATCTGGGGCAAAATCCACAGTTTCTGACAGCTGATTTCAGCTGGACATCAGACAGATTTCAGTTTAAGCATTAAGGCTTTTCCCACATTTTTTGAAGCAGTCTCACGTGGCCCTTTTCAATAGTGGCCAGCATTCAATAAGCCTGTATCTCATTTGCCAATTACTTTTCTGTGGGAATTTTCATTCAGGCATATTACAAAGGCCCCTGTTAAGGACCCCGAGGGTATTGCAATTTTTCCAGGCCTCAATATGTGCAGCATAGTGTTCTGTCACTGGTCCCAGTGCTGTCAGGTCTCGCACATCGTCCACAGAGCTCCCAGCTTGGGACCACTCAGAACCGCCAGGAATGCGGGTCGGCCTGTCTCAGACATGCCCAAAATGTCCTGTTCCCTATTTCAATAAACAACCCTTTTCTCAATAAACATTTCTGCTTTCTCAGGCCTGTGTTCGCTCTCTTGCTCCCCCCCCCCCCACAGTCACACAAGGAACAATGGGATAACATCTGTATTGCTGATACAAAACGCAGATAAAATTATATAAATAGTTATAATAGTTAAGGACAGTTAATTGAAAAATGCTTCAGTGCTACAGTCAATATGATTAACTATCTAAGTTACTTTGTATGACTCAGGCTATAGGCTGAGAAGGTCCTTTTCATATATATAGAAGGCCTATATATATATATATATTCTCAACCTTTCTGTGTTTCATTTTGTTGTTAATCCTGTATTCTGGTGGAATCCCGATGAACTGATCAAATGAATGTTTCAAATGAATATAATGCATACGCTCACACACACACACACACACACACACACACACACACAAACGCGCACATGCACATAACAGAGAACCAGCCAGTGGAGATGTTTTCTTTGTGCGGCATGTCTCAGTGTAGAGGCTCCCTTAGACACCAGGGCATCAGTGAGAAATGGGGGCATTTAGGCTGCCTGCGGAGACATTGCTTGGCAGGAGCCTGTGCCCAGAGGTCAACATGCCTGAGGGGCTGTCGCTGATGTAATTCGGGGGGATGCCTGATGTCCCCACATCTGAGTGTGGGAGACACGGCAGGAACCAGCGCTCACCGCAGAGGCTTCCACTGGTCCACAGACACACACACACAAACACACAAACGCTCGCACACACATACACACCTCACACATCTGGCTCGAATAAAACTAACTGCACATTAAATGTTTATTCAGTTGGCCTCTACTGCTATCAGATTTAATAACCGTCACTGCAGCTGCCGGTCTGCCCTGTTTTTTATAAAGTTTCAGGGATGCCAAATTGTCTCTGATGACAGCGAAAGATGGAGGTCAGAGGTCAGGCTTACAGGTCATCCTCAGTGGGTTGTCATCTGTCTTTCTCTGGGGCAAAATTGGAGTGTTTTTGCACACCTGTTATCATCCAGATCTTCTCATCTTCTACATGACTAGAGCTATGGCAACAGTACAGGTACAATTAAAAAAAAAAACTGTGCTGATGTAATTACAGATATTGGACAGCAGGGGGCTATCATTCTCCAAAGTTTGCCAGAAGCACAGCGTTGATTGAAAAGAAGGACAGCACACTGCTTAAGCACCAAGGCAAACACTCTGCAATTACTGGCTTCGTGACTCCAGATGACGCAGTTTCCCATCCCCTGGTTTTATTAAAGTCGGCCATCATTAATGCTTCACTCCAGGCTGCTTGAGGAGACGCTCTATAATTAGCCGCAGATGAGGAGTCACTATTTCTTATCAGGCTGCACCAAACCTGTGGACCCAGGCCTCTCTTCCCGGCGGCCTCCACTAGCTGTTCTCGGGGCTTTCTGGTCTCTTAAGGCATCTCGGACCCTTGACACAGACTAATGGCAGATTTTTAGGTATTTCTACTCTCCAGAAACAAACAGCGGAGTGGATCTGATGGGCCGGCCCCGGGACCAGAGCCACAAGCAGCTTTCACGCAGTGTTCAGACATTTGTTATTTATTTTACTGTCTCTTCACCGGGGGACTCTCCTCTCAGTCGACCCCCTGAGTGTCATCAAAGGCCTCCTGGCATCCAATCACCGCCCCCACCCGTTAACCACATCCACCACCTGCGACCCCAACCCGCGCTGGCTCAGCAAGGGACCTGCAGGAGTCAAACTCAAAATGACAGATTTCTTTCGCAATGGGCTGGAGTGTATTGTCCCAGGCCTCTTGGTGGGTGGGGAGAGGGGGATGGGGGGCAAGCAGCCTAAGAGGCACAGAGTCACCCCTAGTATAGCAGGGGACCCCCTGCCCAGACCCCCACATTCAGCAACGTCACCAGGATTATGTTGAAGCAACCCCTCACCCCGCTACACTGGACTGGACTGGCAGCTGGACACGGCGGCACATATGCACATGAGCGTTTTAATGCAAACGTGTGTTTGTTTACAGCCCTTTCTGTAGCGTGCACATGTGCAGGTCACTGGATGGATGGAATGCATCATAAAGACGTTGCTGCAGCTGGAGGAGAATGGCAGGACACAACACCCCCCCCCAACCGAATGAACACAACACGGAACAAACAAACGGCGGCAAAATATTTAACCCACACAACGGCACTCAGTCCAATACACCACGAACCCTCTCTTACTTTCACTCTCACCCTCTCTCTCACACTTTTACTTTCATCCTTTATCTCTCTCTCTCTCTCACTTTCACTCTCACCCCCTATCACCTTCTCTACCTGATTTAAAGGGAACATTTTTATAATTTTGCACCTACACATCTGTTGATAATTCACAGACAGACATGTCAATAGTATTGGTCATGGCTGCCCGCAGTTCCGCCAATGCCGACTGATGTCCAGGGGCAAGTCAAAGGTCAGACAGCACACCTGCCATGTGCAGACAGAGGCTGGCACAGGCCCCGCCACACAGACAGCTCTCTGATATATCTCTCTCTTACATGGGAGATGGGTTTAATGGCTCAGAAAGAGGGGAGCTGGTGAGGCCATGGGTCTCTGTGCCCAAGCTGAATTGATGAGCTACCTGCGCAATGCTGTCCAGACTCAACAGTCAAACCAGAAGAGAGAAGCTCTGGGTTTCAGTGGAGAAGAAAAAGCCTGGAAATATTTATTCTGCTTATCAATCTAATCATTCTATGGCAAACGGTTTAATGATGACAATATAAGTTGAGACGGTAACGAAAGGCTGAAAAGAACAAATAAGGTTCCCTGTACACAGCAAATATAGTAGAATGAGGAATGCAGGATATATAAAGCAGAGTGTTCACTGTTTCCATGCCAACGCAGCCCAGTCAGGGAACCTCATCAGCGGCCATCACAACCACCTGTCAGATTCCCCACAGCGAGAGGTCAGAGGTCAGAGGTCGACCTGGGCTGTTTATCTGTTTCTTGTAAGAAAGGACAGGCAGGGTGACAAGGTTCCCCCCCAAAGGTTGCAAGGAGAGTAGAAGGCGGGGGTCTGCTCTTTTTCAGGCCCACACACCCCATCTGGAGGGACCCCATAAACACTAAGGGTTTCTATGGCTAAGGCAGGCTGGAGGGGGTGATCTGAGGACCCCCAGAGTGGTGCCTCTGTCAGGAGCCATTAAAATCTCCACCACCACCCCCCCCCCAACTGAAAAGTTTCATAAATGCAGAGCGACAAACTGCCTGTAAATTGTGGCCAATGGATATCCACCCATGAATGTATCATGCCATTTCTTGCTTTCTGAGTATTAGAAGTCTAAAGAGGCCTCCTCACACACACATACACACACACCCATACACACACACAAACACACACTCTTGCCAGACGCAGGTCAGAATTCTGCTTATTTTTACTCCAAATATGTCTCTCAGATTGACAAATTCCATTGATTGAATAATGGTTGACTTCCTCCTGTCAGTCTCTTGCTCTTGCTGGAACCTCTGGCAGGCCTGGCACCTGCATGGGCGGGACCAGGGGCACGTCACTCATGTCAGCAAGCAGCCAATCATGTCTGCTGACCTTTCCCCATAGGCTGTACAGACATGTAACATGACAGGAAAGGTGAGGGGGACCTACTCCTTCATCAAGCAAAGTGGTACATGCACAACAACGCTCTCTCCCTGGATTCTCCATTTATCCAAACATTAAATTTAACAACCACTGAACCCCCCACCCCCACACCACAAGAAGCTAGGCACTGCAAATCACAGCCCCCGCTACCAAACATGGCAATGCAGGACAATTCGAGCACCAGCTAAGAGCAGCCACACCGCAGGATATCGGAGAGCACCTGAAAACGATCAGGGGCCTGTACTAGAGACCCTTACTGACAGATAGTAAAAATAAACCACACATATTAACAGCTTTATGGCCATAATGAAATTCCCCCAACATAATCCTCCCCACGCCACCTCGCTCCATCATCGAGCGGGACCCGTCTTCCTCTGAAGAGTCTCTCCACCATACTGTTATCTCCCATCCGCAGTCCCAAGCTAAACCCTGAGCGCTTAAACTGCATCATTTCCTTTTATGTGTGTAATATTGGCCAAAGCAACAAATCCTCTCTGCTTCAAATGCTATGACAGCAGGACTCTCCATGGCCCTACAGACCCCTGCATACTCTCCCCATGGCCCTACAGACATCTCGCTTCTCACCTGAGACCCACTTAAGCTCCTGAGAAATGTGTAATCCTTAAGAGGACCCAAGACATTCATTTTATTTCTTTAATAAAAGGAAAATTACAGCACACTTCCTAAATTCATGGATAAATAGCAACTAAACCTCTTCTACAGTGATTATTATGTGGTACGCACACAAAAGTTTTCAAAACTTTCTAATCCACCCCATCTGTGTGGAATGGGCATTACCCCTCAATTGGAGTTTAATTAACCAGAGCCAGGAACTGGTCCAAACTGAATGCATGACAAGCAAACAAGGCTGGAGCAGCTGAAGTAAGCTACCCCACTTACAAACGATGATTATGAATCAAATACAATTACATATAAACACATTCCTTAGTCCTCAGAACCCATCCCCCCCCATTCACCCACATTTGGTGTTGGCTAGGAGTGCAGAGCTCGCATGTGGTTTTGGTTAAAAGTCCATCAAACTGGAGCAAGTACTGTAAAGGGAAAGGGTTGTGCCTTTTGAAGTGCCCGCAAATCAAACCGCAGGTTTCAATTAACGACAGACAATGGCAATCTGAAGTGGGGGTGGGGGTGGGGGGCGGCTGTGACAGGCCACGCAGAGACAAAACACATTTCCGATGAACTCAAAGTGCCCCCCAGTCCCCACAGAGATCAAGCTGGGCTTCTCTGGCCAAGGGTACAAGACAAGTGGCCGTGAGGAACCATGTCAGCTCGGGAACAGGGCTCTGAAGCGTTTCCGCGGCGACACGGGCCGGTACCCTGCTGTCCTTTCAGTGACCCCCCTCCCCAATATCTCCCTTCTTCATTGTATGCCTCTCAAACTTAAAAACAGATATGTCTTCTTTAAACTGAAAGGAACACTCCATCAGCCTGGATAAGCATGGAGTTTTAATACAATCCTATTACACTATAACATTCTTCATTTATTCATAAAATTATGTGAATTTGGTTACACCAGACTGATGTTGGTGTTATGTAGAAATAAAGTCACATAAATAAGACCAGACCAGGGATGTCCAGTCGACTTGCAGGTAGCCATTGGAACATGATGCACGGTGCA
>JAAGVU020000111.1:847242-868898 GCA_011763525.2 Mormyrus iriodes
TATAAGGGCTTAAAATATACAAAAATAACCATATAAACATATGGTTTTTACTTCGCGGATTTTCACCTTTCGCGGGGAGTTCTGGAACGCAACTTCCGCGATAGATGAGGGATCAATGTAATGTGCAATGGAAGGTAAGTCCATATCCAAAGGATAAATGCAAGATCATAACAGCTGGTTCCTGGTTCAAGGTACATGTTTGCAATGGAGTCATGCGATGATGATGATCACATAACAACTAGGAATATTTTTCCAGTGGATTGAACAAAAAAATCTTTCATGGATTCGAATATTGGAAATTTAGCTTTAAGTCTTTGAGGAGTCATGAAACAGTAATGGAAATTTGTTGATCAAAAAGTATCTGAACCCTGCTAGGAAACCTCCCGATTGAACTCCCGGAACTAGTACCATTGAATTCTAGCACATTATATAAGTTAGGCCTACCCGAGATTTGCTTCTCCCAACTCTTACCTTGCAAGTCCAAATAACAGGGTTTTGTACAGCCCAGGCCCAGATAAAGCCCTTTTCAAAAGGGTGGGCTAGTAAGTTGCTTAGAATACAAGTCACATAAAAGCATTACATCCCACAAGTCTCTGCACTGCTTGCGTGTTTCTATAAACAGTGCGATCCCCATGTACCTAACCTGTAATTCTGACAGAAAGTCCACTGAGCATCCCAGCCAGTGAGCCCCACTTGCGGACCCTGGATCACCAGTTCGCCACCACCCTAATTACCCATGCTCCTGTGCTAAATGTGCTTCCATTGTACCATCAACCAACACTAATTATGTAGACTTGATTTAAGTTATTATCTAACACCTCTTTTTCAATGATTATTCAGAGCACCTGTGAGCTGTCTCGGCTGCTGTGGGAACCATCATCGCTTCACACTGCCCTCCTTGTATAAATTATGCGACAAGAGGATATTACTTTTGTGTTAATATTTTATTATTAACACGATGATGCTGTCAACATTAAGCAATAAGAAAATACACAATAGATGCAGGACGCAGCTGAGGACCTTGCAGACGCACACAACGGCGGCCGCTGCGAGTCTTTGGCTGGTTTTCAAAATGCTTTTCATCATTTCTTATTTGCAGTTGTCGTTAACACCCACACAAAACAAATGTAAAAATCAAAACAATATATCATACTTTTCAAATTGTGTAACACTTCATAGACAATAAAAATAACTTCTTTTTACAAAAAATTATAAATATTCTGTTCTCATTTTTTACCCCTCAATGTTTATACAAAACAGAACTATACAAATCAAGTTTTGCATGAGATTGATTCAATATAAAGAAAATATTAAAAATAAAAAGTAAAACGACAGCAGGTCTACGATGAGACAGGCGAAGCCGTCTGGTAAGGCCTCGCTGGATATACGTACCGAACAAAGCAGCAAAACACAACGAAACCGAAATTAAATTCATGAAGGAGTTCACACATGTTGTTTTCTCCTAAGGCAACAAGCCCATTCGCAACTCAGGGCTTTGGGTTTTTTAATTATTATTCTTTTAGCTCTTCGTTGTAGAGTGCAGTCCACAATACAGTTCTCCCTTCCCTTATTTTGGCTGGATTGAGAAAGGCATATGTAGTTTACCAAATGAAAACACAAAACTGTCAAATTGGGAACACAGATAGACAAGGTGATGAGTACAGTGATGTGTTGGATACACATAAAAACACATACACACAAACACAGGTATGAAACTACCTATAATCCACTGTCTAGATCAGTCAAAAATGGTAATTCTAATCTATCCCATTATGAACTCAGCTCCACCAATCACATGCAACGACATGTTCCCATAGAGACACGCTCTGTCCATCTCCGGATGGACATCATCAGCAGTGATACCATAGAGCCCTCATTGTGAAAAAATTACTGACGCACTTTGACATCCCCCTACCTACCCTCCCAGCCCTGTCAGTACTTACAATATATATCCCTCCTCCCCAAAGAGCATTTATTTGTACCAGAAAACTTCTACCTTTTATCTTTGAGGAACATACACTCAGCTCACATAAAGCCCAAAAGCTAAAGTGGTCGTCCTGAGGGGTGACCTCGCAGATCAAAGTGCATAAACAGCAAAAGCCACTATTTGCTGTTCATTCGAAGAGGTCATGTCACACTTAGTATCTGTGAATAAGGGCACCGTCTAAACAACCCGGCGCTTTCCTGCCTCTGACGTGCGGGAAGGAGAGACAGCACCACTCCCCAGCACCGCAGCACCAAAAAGGCAAGCACCTGGAAGGGCCATTTCTGCTGCAAGGCAGTGCTTGTAAGAGCATTTAAGTAATAAAATCAAAACCTCAAATTAGCTCAATTGCACCGCAGAATAAAAGCATTACTTCATATTATTTTCTTTAACGATGTCATCAGACTGTAAACCTATTGTAGAATTAGATACACCAAAACTGTCTGTCGGTTTGTTCATGTCTCAGGGGCGCCCCCTGGAGGGGAGTCCAAGGACCTGAACCTTCGGAACATTTAGTGAGCAGTATTCATACATACAGTCCCCCAACACCGTGGCCACGGCGTCCGACAGAGACGCACGACAAGGCTGCCACTGTAGTGATAAATTACACAAAATGTCCGCCCACTCAAAGCCTGACCGACACAGGCAAAACAATAAAAAAAAAGACAGTAATCGAGATTGCACACTTCCAGCGTTTACATAAACAGGAGGATCCATTTCTATGCATTTTGGCTGTATAAAAAACCAAACGCTGAAAAGCAAAGGATCATTCAAAATGAAGGAGATAAATCCCAAGGACTATACATTAACAACAATGTGGAATATCACACCTCAATCTGAGTGCTGCATTACCCCAGTACGAAACACTCCTCTGAGAGCAGGGGTCACATACCTGTAAGGTACAAAAAAAAATAACAAGCGCATGCTGGAAAAAAAGGACTCTCCGTAACGGCATAAAATCTGCTACTTAAAAAGACATTTAAACCAGAATTCTCATGGGTGTGGCTCACTTCAGCTTTAGGGTTATACCACAAAGACAGGACAAGACAGACGCAGATAAGGACAGACACAGAGAAGTAGAATGACATCATCACTTAGCGCCAGCAGAGGGGCGGGTTTTTCCGCCAGCATCTCACACTGACATGCAAATTAGCGTGCATAAACCACTCGCGCACCAAGACAAGACGCCGAAGGCGACTGACCGGACGCCACGCGCGACTGACCGGACGGCCCTGCCGCCCCAAGGCTGTGAGCAGGGTGAAGGCAAGACCACGGTGACGGGGCCGACGGGGCGTTAGGCCCCGCCCCTTCTGTCCCAGTACCTCACCACCTATCAGTCAAATCAGTGAGAAGAAACAAGGGAGGAAAAGACCATGAAAAACAGGTGGGCAACATGGCACTAACATTCGAGGATGCTATTCACAGCTGCCTCCAGGGCCGAGTCTGTGTCGGCCGGGGGCTCGCCCGAGAGGGACTTTAACAGGTGGGGGCTACTCTGGCCAGCATGGGGGCCTATAAAGCCACCTGCACTGTGGCTGCCAGCATTGCCGGTGACGACCATGCTGAGAGAGCAGCCTTGAGTCTTCTTGGGGTCCAGAACGCTCTTGATGGCGGTCTCCAGGTGGGCGCTGATGGACACCCCCGGCTGCTGCTGCTGTAGTGTCCCCCCTCCGGGGTCCTTGCAGCCGGGCTGCGGCTCTGTCCTGACCGAGGGGTCCCTCGACCCTCCTCTGAGCTGCACTTCTGTGGGCGTGCCATCACCATGGCGATGTGCGAGGCACGTCACCATGCTGCTGGTGAGGCATGGGAACTCCCGCGGCAGGTCAGCCATACTGGCTGGATCAGCGCCCCCAAGGGGACTAACCTGCTCACCCTGTCTTGTCTGCGAGAGCTTCGGCAGACAGCAGAAGTCCTCCAGGTATCCCTCTGGAAGAGGAAGAGCGGTCACATGGTGCACCTCACATCACACCATTCAATCACACCCATTATCCCAGCTCCGCTGTGACCTCCAGCATCCCACGTGCTTATCCCATCCTAGTACTGGAACAACAGATTCAGCTAATCAACTAAATACAATTCCCAAGGAGATCAATCAGTTGTTTGGGGTGGTAAAGAATACAACCACACCCCTTAACATGCATGTGACTTCTCTGAAATTGACATGATTCTGGCTTAATACAGCACTGATTCACTGTGTCATTTCATTTCAGTTGGGTGGGGGGTGGGTCTGACAGCTGCACAATCATGCGAGTCGGCCCATGTGAGAGTAGAGGCTGAGAGGCTGGCCTACAGGTAGTCCTGGTGGCTTCACCGACTGATGCAGTTAAGACATTATCAAGAGAAAATTGGTAGGACGATAACCTTCATTCCAGGATCCTCTGTTAACTAGACTGTTGACTAATCCAATGATCCCCTCTAAGAAATGATACTGGAGTGAGTGCAGTACCATGCCTGTGTCACTGACTCACCTGGGTCCACCAAGGCCAGCCGCTTGTCCTGTGTTAGGCAGCGCCGTTCCTCTTGGTTGAATGTCCTGTCAATCATCACTATCTCTGATGAGGGACACGCCCGCTAGAGAAACGGCAGACCGATGCTTATTCTTATGTTAGAAGGAGGGATATTTTGTGCTGTGCTAAACCACCAGACAGACCTGAGATTATCCGAATATCGCTGGGCTCAGGAGAACAAAACTGAGCATCTCTCTCCAATCTAGTATGCATCACTGTTTGAGCCTATGTGAGACTCCCAAGTGTTAAGGCAAACTGCTTACTTCAGCCTCAACCAGTAGGAGGCGCTGGTATTTGTTCAGCATGGCCTGGGTTCGCTTGAGGGCATGTGAAGCTGCCTCTTCAAACTCCTCGTCCACTTTGGAGAAAGGGAAGCACATCATGAGTGTCTGTTGGCAGCGAGGAGGCTGCAATCGCAATTGTTTCCTATTAGGGAACGTGGCGGACGGCACCTTTTCTGAGGTCATCGCTGGAAGGCAGGGCCCCCTGGAACACGTGGTAAACAAGGAGACGGCGGGCCGCATCCTCAAGGGAGGAAAACGGTGACCGGTCTGGTGCCAGAGCCCCAGCCTGGTCCCACTGGAGCTGCTGGAGGATCCTGCAACATTGTGACATCGGTCAGCTCAGCATGGACACAGAACCAGAGTCAGAGTCACACAGACAGCTAAGTAGAGGCAGATAAAAAAAAAGAAAAAAAGAGGCGGGAAGGGAGAAGCTTGCAAACATGGAGGACAAGCTGGCACTTACATGTCACTCTTGGTCAGCTGACGGGGGGCAGGTCTTTTCAGCATGCTGACCTGCGTGAGGAAGAAGTGAGCTAATTAAAATCACATCTCACCTGACATTCAGCCTTGACAGCAGGCACTGGCCTCTCAGAGGACGTACACTCACCTGACTGCCTACTGTGGGAGTAGAGCCCAGTTGGTTTGGCAAGTACACCACTGTTTCCAGGGCTGCCGACGCCTTCAATGCTGCAGGAAAAAGCCCGGGGTGAAGTGTTACTTCACAAACATGAAGCACAGCCCATGTTCTAGCAAAATGAAGGACATGTGGTGTGTGTGCATGTGGGTTTTAGATCAATCTACCCATGAGAGCACTAGAGCATTTTACCTGTGTGGCCGAGTAGGTTGACCAGCTGCGGTTGCCTCTGTCCATCTTGCATCTTGGTAGTACTTGGTGTGAACTGGGAGTCCTGGAAGGAAGAAAAATGTTTAGTGCTGGTATAGGAAAGAAACGGAGAAAAATACACAGTTCCTGGACCTCAGGACATACCAAAGTATGACATCACATCAAGGTCCGTTCAATAACTGAATACTCGCCTGGTTCTGATGGGATAAATGTGTCTCAGGATGCAGCTGGCGGGTGGAGTCCTGTTCCCGGGATGCCAGAAACTGCGGTCCCAGCTGAAGCTCCTGGCCCCCCGGCAGCGCCGTCCCTTGCATCGTCTGCACCTGAGTCGCGTACCCGACGTTGGTCGAATCTGTGGCATTGACAAGCGCATAGTGGCCCTGAACGGGGCCGGAACCCAGTGCATTGGAGCCAGCGGTGAAGGCCACGGGGGCTTTCGCTGCCACCGCCGGGGTCTGTGACATTTGGACTAAAGCCGGGGAGCACTGTCCCAGCTGGTTTCTCACCACGCTCTGGTTCACCACCAGCTGCCCCGCTGTCAAAAAGTTCTGTCCAGTGACAAGCTGCACAGCCATGCTCTGATTGGTCAGGAATGCCCCAGAATAGGTGCTGGTGGCAGTATGAGTAACGAAGCCCTGGTTGGACGTACCCTGGACCTGTGTCTGTAGGACCTGCCCATTCAGAGCCTGGACGGCGGGCGTGGCTGTGCCAGGGGTAAAAGGCAGAGAGGAGGGCAGTCTGTATTGCCCCAGGGGTAAGCTGGTCTGTTGTTGCTGCCCCACAGCAGAGTGGATCACGATGCTGCCCGAATGGCTGGCCACCTGAGGGCCCAAGGCGGGCTTCTGGAGGCCTTGCTGGTTCACAATGTTAACAGTCATCTGTTGGGGGCTCTGGGTGGGGCCAACAGTAGTGTAGGTGCCACTGCCAGGGGCCGGACCTTGGGGCTGCAGGCCCAAGCCACCGACACTGTATACGGTCTGCCCCCCTACCTGTAAGGGCTTAGGCTGAATGGGCTTGACCAACATCTGTGGGGAGGGACCTCTCTGGATGATGATGTTCTGGAGGGGTATGGGTGTCGTACTGCCTTTGAAGGGCACAGACACCTGCCCACAGCCAGCAGAAGGGCTGAATGTGGCTCCCTGTGTCACCCCAGTGGCACACGATTGCCTCTGCGTCAGCACGCCCCCTGCCAGCCCGGGCGAGTCGGGCTGACCCGGCTGCATTAGGATCTGAGGCTGCTCTAAGCCACCTATAGTCACCATAGAGCCGGGCTCTCCAAAAGATCCCATTAGCTGGATGTGGCCGGCGGATCCATTTGGCACAGTCGGAGGGGGCGCCCCCTGGAGGAAGCCTTGGGACTGGACTCCGGTGAACTGCGCACAGGGAGACATGCCGACACCCCCGGACACCAGCTGCTGGGGGAATGCCAAGGAGGGGGTAGGAGATTCCAAGAGGGCCTCCTGTGCCAGGGTCTGCTCTGTGATGTCCGCCTCCTGCAGAGACTTCTGGAGGATGTCAAAGGGCTGCTCCTCTCCCAGCTCCGCCCCCGACGGCGAGGCCCTTCCCAGCTCGTCCTCGATGAACTGGAGGCTGCTGGGGAGCTGCAGCGCGGCCCCATCCGCCTCGCCCAAGTGGTTGGCGGCGTCGTTCAACACGGAGACGGGGTCGCCCTATGAAAGGAGACAGGCAGCGTGAAGGGTGGTGGCATGAAGGACAGCGGCGACCGAGTGGATTTCATGGGTGCAATGAAAAAAAGGCGACTCTTACAGAGCCACTGATGAAGAAGCTGGCTGAACCAAAGGCCGCATTCGCCACATCATCTTCATCAATCTGCAATCAAACGTCCACCTTTCAATGCATGACTGAGGTATTATTATTATTACGAAAGCTGTTTTATCAAAGACAGTGTCTAACTACATATACAAAGATGGCACAACAAGGAAAAAAAATTCAATGGTACAAGACAATCTCCACTTCGTTCACCCAGTTTCTTAACTGCAGCATTATTTCTTGCCTCAAATCGTTTCACATGGCATATGGACAATTGTCACAATGGTAAAGAGGAAATGTGAAACTGGCAAGTGGATCAGTTCAGCGGCAACAGCCTTGTGGACACCAAGCAGCTCTGAGCTAGGGAAGCAGAATCTCAGCCACTGGAGGAGGCACGTAGTTTACAGGTCAATCTATGACCTTATTCCCCACCAACGGTCATGAGCTGTGGATAATGACCAAAAAACGAGGATGCAAGTGCAAGCAAACGAAATGTGGTTTCTCCACAGGGTTTCTGAACTAACTTTCCATGACGGTGAGAAGTTCAGAGATCTGGATGGACCTCGTAGTATTTCTGGAGTCCCTTTATGTTGAGAGGAAGCAGCTGTTGTGGTTTGGATAGTTAATAAGGATGCTGCTTAGTTGGTAGATGGATATATGGATGGATGCAGAAAGTGAAGAATAAACTAAATATATTTTTTAATTCCTATGATATATGCCTTGTAATACTTCAGAACTCAGCTACATTAGCAAGACTATTCCCTATGAGTCGGTTGTATATACTTAACGGAAGGCTTTAAATGAAAAGAATGGCTTACTGATTTGTTGCTGGAACCATGAAGATAATCGTTCAACGCCTGCACGTCTCTGTGGGACAGAAGCAAGAAGATTAACTCAGGATCAGGAACATGACTGTGGGCCAGAGACTGGAAATCTAAATAACACAGGAGTGCTTGCGAGTGCAGGTCTAACAGACTGAATACTACAGCATCATCCATGTTTCAGGCCAAATTTTCAAAAAAGGGGGGAATGGGAATTTTTAAATGGGAAAATGGTGTAACTTACCCTATGATGTCTAGAAGACGGCGATCATCTTCATCATCCATGGTGACTGCATGGCGGGGGGGGGGGAAATGTCATTAATGACACAGATTTCATTTGGCCCAGCACCACCAGCGAAACACTCAATGCATAGCGGGAAACATTAGCCACTCACACATTTACAGGAATCATGGGACTTCTCATTGGATGCCTCTGAGCTCCTACACAGACAACAGTGGAAGTGAAACGTAAAAGTGGGAACCGATCTCAATCAAAGCACCATTAGAGTTTGTAAGGCTAGTGATCACATCTGTAGATTATTAAGATATAAGTAAATCAATGAGGTTGACTTATGGTTGGCTGAAACAGGCCAAGATCACCTGAATATGAGCAAGGCACAAAATGACGAGAAAAGCTAAAAAGCTGTATTGAAACTCATGAACTCATGTAAATATTTCACACCAACATGAAGCTACTCACCAGGTCATTTAATCCCATAGTCACTCTTTACTCAGAGGAATGCACCATTATAAACAAGTTTGCCACAACATAACTTACAATACAAGAATGACAACAGAGTTAACGACTGTAATTCTTCTCTAAAAACATTAAACCATTCAGAAATTATGTTTGTAACAGCATTAAATTAGTACTAATCTGGGCTCACTTCTGGGGTATTACAGTGAATATGGAAACTACTACATGACTCTTTGGAACACAGAATTTATGATTTTATAGCACAGACATCCGATTCACCAACGACCTAGGAGCAAAGCAAATGACAGAACTCCAATAACTCCAATAGGCTAACCGGAGCTGAGTACGAGTGTTTTCACTTGCAAGAGTTGTGTGCAAAACAAACAAACCAAAACAAAAAGAAAGATGAAACACTATCACATGCAGTAATGGGACCACCAACAGTGTAGCCACAGTGCATAGCCATGTGACAAGCACCACACCCAACAACCAAAAAAAGATCCCAGCATTACATATAAACACCTGTCAGTGTAAAAATAAGGAACACGGGACTATAGGTCTGATGGGTTTCTGTACTGCTTATATGTACTGAAAGACTAAAGCATCAACCTAATTTCTTTTAGGCAGCTGGTCCAAGATAAATACTATATTAAATTATATATATATATATGAAAGACTATATACACACACAAATTTTTAAGAAAATAAAGACGGAATGTGGGTAGGTGCCTCATATATATATATATATATATATATATACACACACATATATATAAACTCGTCCCACTGAGGGCGGAATCAAAATGGCGGCCTGTCCTTGTCTTACTGCGCCACACAACTTGGCTCCTTGCCAGACACTCAACAAAGGCAGATTCTATGTGAAATTCTTCTTTATTTTCATAATGAATCACTATATAAAGTGCTGTTTGAGTAAAACGTCTTGCGTATGTGACATAAATCATGTAGTCAAAGGGGGGAAAAAAACATAAAAAGGCCCAGGCTTGTAATAACCTTGAAAATTACATCAATTTCGCTTGATGTGCAGTTTCGCCAATAATAAAAATTAAATAAAAAAAATTAAATGAACAAGCAGCTGATTAAACTGTAAATGTTGTTTTCAATCAGAATAACAAATGGAAATTAAGAGTTAGCACTACTCCAAAGCAATTAACCCAGACAAAAAGACTTTTGCCAATTTAGCTAGCTAATCGGTTCATGTTTAAAAATAAAAGCCCAAACATACATACATTTCGCCTCTTTATTTCATTATATCATACAAAACATTCACAAAATATTTATCGAAATACATTAAATTAAAAACAATAGTGATAGCACATTTGACTGCTCGTTGCGGATAACAAGCTACAGCTAGCTAACAATGAAGAGCATACGGAATGCAAATGGTTTAGTTTGTTGTTAAAAATATCCTGCGCTCTGTGACACAAAATACAAACGTGACCAATAAAAATAGACATTTGAAAATAAAAAAAAGTCACAACGTTGCGAGGAAGCGGATTTTTTTAAAAGTAGCTCGTTACGGAAGTTTATTTCATTTTTTTTCGCCAGAGCTCAACACGGGGAGGGGGCGGAAAATCGACGCAGGAGAGGAAGAAAAAACTAATTTTAAAACGGCTCAATCACACCGAGCCACCGAAACGTTTTCCCGGATTAGCTGTCGGTGCCTCCGCGCCGTCGCCCACCAGCTTCCCGTCTATTTCTCACTAGCTGCACGGACACCTTAAGCCGACTCCTTCCGCCCCGTCTCCAAGCGAAGCCGCCGCGCTTTCCTCCCGTCCTAAAGCGGACGGATAGCGGAGGTCGCCTCGTTAGGGCAGGCACTCCCTATGCCGTTCCGGCTACGCACTCGGCTTTCCCGCACCCCAGTTCCCAGCTCGCCCCGACGCCGTCCTCATTCCTTCCTTCACGGAGACTGTGGAGAAAGGTCCAGGCTTTCTCCCCCGCTTTTATCATTAACATCGTTCCCAATTCTTCGAAGCACAGCACGGATAACACGCCTGGGAAGCTGCGGAAGGACAGCCGATCGTCCGCCTGCTCCGCGGATGTGCAGCCGGACCTCCCGGCCCCGAAGCCGCCTTAATCTAATGGACTCTCCCCGTGATCTGGCCGTATGGAAGCCTCGGCTCTCTGCCTATCGTGGCTGCCTGGACTGGCTTAGATAAAAAAGGACGTCTATAAATATTTATTTAGATTTGCATAACATCGAGACGATTAAAGAAAAGGCTAGCCCTTGTTCCCGTCTCACCCCTCTTCTTGAAACCTAATATCTCCATTTGGCAACTTTTAATTTGCTCCCCCTCCCTTCACCTCCTCCTCCTCCTCTCCCTCTCTCACTCTTATAGCTAGCTATATATTTTTCTCCCTCTCCTTTTTTTCCTCTCAGATAGATTTTTCCCTCTCTCGCTCTCTTCCCTCCCCGAAGGAAGGGGAGGAAGGAGGTTGTGTGTTTTTTTTTCCTCCTTGAAATTTTTATCACAAAATTATAATACACTCAAAGGGGAACTCACCGTCATGAAAAAGCAGTGCCTTGTCAACGGGGTTTCCTCGCCATCACATCAGGGGCCAGCGGGGCAGTGCCGCTCCTGCAGACGGGCAGCAACTGCAGGCAGACAGCCCCGAGGAAACTACCACCATCTCTACACCCAGAGAAGCAACGGAGGGAGGTTGTTAAAGTCATGCACAGTGCAATTTAAAATATAATGTATTAATTTGGGCTCAAAAACAAAAATGCATTCGAAAAAACGATACTTGGGGAAATTAGAACGTACAACGTTCAAAGCAGCAGGGTGCTGAATTTGAAGTTGACAGCTCTATAAACTCGAACACAAGGGGGCAGAATAGCAATCTTGGCGTGGAAGTTTATGAGAAGGAACGCAAAACATTAACAGTTTTTTTTGCAAATGGCAAACGTTAGGTATCCGTGTCAGGTCTAGAGTTAATATCCCATACAGTTATAAATCACTTAAAGGAGGACTAACAACACAAAGAAGATATCCAGGACAGCTAAAGTCAAGCATTGTGCGTCATCCATTCAATTAAAGAATGTAAGACACGCGCACGATACCGTACGTATTATAACCTGATAAGCTGAGTTAACAAGGATGAATTTAAGATATATTGCTTAATCTTGATGAGGTGTGCCATATACATTAACCTGACTTGAAAGTACACAATAAATACATATCCGCATAACTACCTCGTTAAACCGATCTGGTTATTATGACAAAAAATTGAAGTGCTCTGCCTAAATCTAACACAGTTCAATATCCTTATTTAAATATGACCTCTCAACACGGCTCATGTAAATACATCGTGGCAAAACAGCATTACCTCAAACAATTTTAGGAAAATAGTGAAAAATTTCATGTTTATGACCGGCTTTGTTTGTTTTATACTGATTGCAAGAAGGCCTGTGTTTATGGAAACGGTTACAGTAATCAGTTAATGATAAAGCAATACCATTAATCTGTTTGTATCGTTGCTACGAATAATAAACTGAACTTATATAACACCGATAGAGCAACTCTCCTATAAATTTCGGTCTAGGTTTTTAAAAGTTCGCAGTGTAAGCTTCCTGATATGCAACTAGGTCATGATAAACCAATAAGAAAAGCGAATGCTGGGAAGAATATGAAAAATGATCAAATCATAAAATCCTTTGCTGGGCAGCGCTAGAAGAACAACAATTTACTTCCGGTAAATAGATAATCTAAAGTTTCGCTTTGGCAATCATGGGGTCTGAGAGGTCCTCGCGTATAGCGGAAGAGGATAATTATAAATAAACGAGGAGTTAAACAATAAAAGTTTCATAATTGTATGTGCATGTTGTTGTTAGTAGTAGAAACCCAACCTGAAATTTGTCCGTGGTTTTCTTAATAGATACATGAACGAAACGGATAATTAAAATAAAAAAAATGAGATGTACGTAGAGATGTTGTAAGGCAATGTTTTATGTAACGCATGATGCTGTACCTAACAGCAATAATACTTAGTCATTCCATATGGAAAATTACCTTCAGATTCCTAAATCTATTTAAAATCAGTTTACAGCTTAGGCAAAACCATGCGTTGACACTTTCAATATAAAGAAATAAGAGCCACCACCGCGCCACGTGAAACCTGGCAGAGTGGGTGGGGGGGGAGGAAACAATGTTTCGTTGGATTTATTCAGGGGGGTAGACTTCATGTTAACATTGGGGGGAGTCAGGGGTGTGACGTCATGTCGCCTTATAAGGCGATTCTGTAGTTGCGCTGTAACTTCGTTTTTTTCGTGACAATTTATAAAGTGAAATGTATCTTTCCATTATACTGTTATTCGTCTTCGTTAATATAGTAGTTTATGTGCTTTACGTCCCGCATTATGTACGCTTAATTATTAAAATTATGCACAGTTTTCGAAATTCCGCCGCGATTGTCAGGCCATTCACTGTGGAAGAAAGACCTCACCTCCGGGTTCGCTGTGATGCCCGTCACTCTCCTGCACCCTGTCTCTCCCACTAACACATCCTAACTTTTCGGAAAGAAACAATACACTCAACAATCAGGAGATCATCTCCTAGAAGACCCATAGAAGTAAATATAGCAGATTTACTGAATCTATCTTGGCAATAAATGGGACTTTCTGACAGCATTATTTATGAATTAAATTATTCTGAGTTTCTGGTAACATGAACTTACTTTACGGTGTTTTCCAAATAAATGCCGGCTCTGGCCCAGTTTTTTGACAGGCTTCTTACTCATTGTTATGCTGTAACAGCAAACACAGTGGGATGAGGATTGTGATTTACGCAAATCCTATGTACCGCTTCGTTATCAGTGTTGCTATTAGTTAACTAACCAAGCTAGTTGCAGTTTGCACAATCAAATACGATAATCTTTATGAAACTTAATGAACATGAGACGATTAAATTCCACCATTTCACATAGCCTTTTATTGCATAACTGTTGGATATGATACGAGGTCTTCAATGAGTTAAATTTACATACAAAGCCGCGCTGTGCCTCGGCGCTCACCGCCCTCTATGCAGTCTCGCGGGTCTGGAATTGAGTGTCTGCCTGCCGTTTTAACTGAGGGTAGGGGCTCTACAAATAACAACTGTAACTGTGTAATGAGATATATTAATGATATGTCTTTTTTGTAAACCAGGCATTATATGTGACATTATTGAGGGGAGGGGGCGTGTCCCCACAAACCTACGCTGCTGAATATATTTAGGCATAGCCTTTTAATTTACAGGTACCGGACGCAGTGTTACATGTGTAGGTGTTGGGGAAGTTGCAAGCCCATTTTTGTCCATGAGCAAATGGAGATTTTTTTTATCTCCTTCCTATTCAATTTGTCATTTAAACCTATTCTACCAATGAAAGTTTTGGTTTAAGATCTGTGATGTATGGACGCTATCCTGAACCATCCCATAATAGCGGGACTAGAAGCATGGAAACATTAAACTAATTATGCCATTGGACAGGAGATTAGTGCCTCACTCATTTGTAGCCAGGGATTCTGCAAATGGGATCTGGGCGATTAGCTGGTCTACAGTGACGTGCTGGAACGTTGAGCTTGGTTATGAGTCTTCTTCTAGACTTCTCCTTTTGAAGGAAGGTTATACCCAGAAATAGGCAACCAGGCAGCTATTTTGTGCATTTTTGCTAATTAATGCAAAACAAACTTCATATTCGGTGACAGAAACTTCTGTCACTTACAGCATGGACTGTCTTGAGATCCAGATTCTCAGAATGGGAATGCAGTGGAAGATACATACAAATTTCTCTAGCGCAACAATCTCACAGGATAGATTACGCTTTTCAGGGTTTCGCTGTCTCTAAATCAAAGCAATCAAGAAACAGTAGTTGTGAGATACTGAAACCCAGTTCTCTTGGGAGGGAAGCAAACTCTTACATTTTTAGTTGTCCTCTGGGTACAGGACTCCAGGACTGAGAATGGCACTAATGAAGGTTAAGTTTGACTTGAAGAAGCGGGTGAAACTGGCACAGGGATTATGGCTGCTGTATTGGCTGACCGTGATGGCCGGCATCCTCATCTTCAGTTTGGGGGTCTTCTTCAAGATTGAACTGCGTAAGCGGAGTGAGATGATGGACAACAACGAGAGTCACTTTGTCCCCAACCTGCTGATCCTAACAGGGCTAATGGCGTGTGTCATCAATGCCTTTGGCGGGAAGATCTGCCATGACTCTCTGGACCTGACGAAGTTCCCCAAGTGGAAGCCCCTAGTGAAGCTCTTTTTGGCCAGCCTTGTCCTCTTTAACATGCTGCTTTTCATTACGGCGGTCCTGTGCTTCACCATGCGCTTGGCCCTGCAGTCCACATTGGCTGTGGGCCTGAAGAACAGCATGAAGTTGTACAAGGACACAGACACTCCGGGCCGCTGCTTCATGAAGAGGATGCTGGACCTGACCCAGATGGAGTTCCACTGCTGTGGAAATAACAATTACAGGGACTGGTTTGAGATCCAGTGGATCAGCAACCGATACCTAGATTTCAGCTCCAGTGAAGTGAGGGAGTGAGTATTCTCAAGTCAGCTGTTGTGCATTTGTCCCCAAATTTGTCCCAATTAGGGGTTAGTCTGACGCATTTTTCTATTGGATAAGTGGGGAACATATAGTAAAAACTATGAAATAACTTTCATTTGTTGAAAAAAAATATATAATTTCGGTTTTAATACTATTTTGTAGACAGCGAGCACTCAGAAACATGGACACCATCATCTAGCTGTCAGTAAATACTTAAAGTTAGCCTGTTGCGAGGGTGGCCTGGTATTAACGCAGGTTACCTAGATTGTTATAACACAATAGAATACAGCACAGACGTCCTACACAGAACATCATGTTGTTAAAATGGTTCATAGGGCATGTTTTCCACAGAAGGACGAATGGGCTATTTATGTGTTTTATTGAAGAAGACTGTTAGAAACCCTGTTGTGCACCAGTACCAATTTATTGCCATATTGATTGGTAATGAAGTGTTTGTGGAAGAGGTAGTAGAGGTCAGGTTCTCATCAGTAGATAATCTTCTTGTATCTCATTCTATGTCCTTCAAAGCTTACTGTCCCACCTCCAACAAGGCCTGTGCCGTGCTTCACACCTAGGACGCCAGTGTGAAAGTGAATCCAAGCCAGCATGTCTTTCCAAATATTTCTTCGTGTCATTTAAGGCTTTTCTTGACATCAAACTTTGAAAGATAACTTGAGGAATCATGTCAGAGAATTTGGAATAATATTGTTTTCTTACAGTATCCATATGGAAGGTTAAACCTCTACTTATGCTGTGTGTAAGCAAATATTCTCAGAAGATGTAGTTAGTGTGTGTGCTATGTTCTTTTACCGTGTGTATGAGTCCAGCAAGCCAAAAGTGCGCCAACCATTTAGGATGACCTGGGGCTTCACCCCTGTCACTCTCACTCACTCTAATCACATCAGGTCGACCTTCTAATAACTGGCTTTAAGGCCTCACTGTCCTGGTTAATCCAGGAGCGAAAACCTGTGCACCAGTGTCCCAGCAGCGGTACACAGCCTAGGGACACGCCTCCTCGGTAATGACTCATTAAGGTTTATTCCCCTCATTGTGAGGGTGATAATGCTGCAAAAATCATTTAACAATATGGTAGGAATTTATTGCCAGTTTTTCATAAGATTTCTTTTCGTGCAGCTGGTTCAGTTTAAGACAAATGACTGAACAAAAACACAAGGAGAAACCCAGAGGGCTTGAAAGCTCAACACTTCCTCAATGGCTGAAAAAAAGCACAGGGACCTTCACTGGCTTTCTTTGTTAAAAAAAGGCCTTTCACTGTAAATCTGCTGATTGTTGCAAGGCATAGGGAGGTCAAAAGCCTGGATGTGTGCATGCGTGAGACACATGACCCATGCTTGGTTCCCCCACGGGCAGCCGTGTCATGAGCAATGTGGAGGGCAAGTACCTGATGGATGGGGTGCCGTTCAGCTGCTGCAACCCCAGCTCGCCGCGGCCCTGCATCCAGCAGCAGCTCACCAACAACTCGGCCCACTACAGCTACGACCACCACAGTGAGGACCTCAACATCTGGATGCGTGGCTGCAGAGAGGCCCTGCTCTCCTACTACACCAGCATGATGAACACCATTGGGGCCCTCATCTTTCTGGTCAACATCCTGGAGGTGAGGATTGCAAGGGCCACAGAATAAACACTTCATGTTCTTGAGCTCTAAATGCCCCATAATCCTCAATGGCTTAACAAACTAAGGCTGGGCTAACACTGGATGGGACAACTGGAAGCCATTCACTGACTCCCTGTTACTTTCTTATTTGAGTGTAATAATGTATCATTCATGATGTGAGAGGATTCAGCAGTGCCAGAAAGAGCATGGTAAACCTAGTGGAGCTAGTATCCTCAATGGCAGGACATTCTAGGACTTGGGGTTACAGCAGGCAGTGCTTGGCTCATAGGGTGGAGCAAGCAGCCTCCAGCAGTTTGGGAGTGTCCCAGATGTAATGTGGATCAGGTACAGATCACCTGCACCAAACTGGAGACCTGTAACTTCTTAGACATAGGGCTTGGTTAAAACACAGCTCTTGCTTCTGTGGTCAAACAAATCCTTCAAGTTTCACAGAAAGAAATTTCACCATTCATGAAATGTGATTTATTATTGGGTACATTTACAAGCCTGCAGCATGTGATAGTATTGGCAGGATTGGATAAATGCTTGAAAAAAACCCGAATCGTATTTGCATTAATCCCAGGTATGTGTAGCTCAGTCAGTCATGCAATTTATTCATCTGTCCCACAGGTGGCAGTAATGGTGGGTTTGCAATACTTGAACACGGCCTTGGGGACACTGGCAAATCCAGAGGACTCTGAGAGTGAGAGTGAGGGCTGGTTGCTGGAGAAGAGTTTTAAGGACACCATCGCAGACTTAACACAGAAAGTTAAATCGCTGGGCAAGGGTGTGCAGGTAGAAGCTGAGGAGGGTGGGCAGGAGCAGGCAGTTGCCACGGAGAGCTGAGAATGCTCCATCCACTCATATTTAAACCACTCCCTACTGTTGGGAACAAGATCAAAGGTGAGGCAAATTCTCAACAAAAATCTAATAATACCTGTCAAACAGAAGACTCCTTTTAACTTCCAGTATTTCTCCACAGTATTATTCTGAATTCCATGGGTAGAATCTTTTAAAACTTCAGAATGCAAACAGGATGGGTTTTGCCTTGCAGCAGAAGCAAAAAGACCATCTTTCACGCCATCATGGACGCCGTGTCCTTAGACACCTTCCACAGAGCGGATGCTAAATTTGATAGCCGCAGCCGTTATGTTTGCATCACGGCGCCTTTGAAGCTCAGCCGTGCCCCTAAGACAGTTCCACTTAGTCACTGGGGTGTGGAAACACATGCAGTGTTTTAGTCATAATGCAATAATATAAAGCTGGTTTAAATAATCCACTATCACAGGGTACACAGTTTTCTGTGGGGAGTGGGAGAGACAATGGGGGCTCTCTCAAGGAAGCTGCCCTACTTGGAGGCTTGGTGGTCACTCCCAGTCCCCCCTCCCCCCTTGTTGGAAATCAGAAGACATGAGTGTTGGAATGAGGAAGCCATCTTAATCTAAACAACCACAGACATACACCTTAAAGTTGTATATTTCTGTGTAATACTGACTAAATCCTGACCTGGTCAGTAGTGTCCTCATGTTTGTCAGCTAGATGGAGCTGTTAGGCCTATAAGGTAAACATTACAAATACATTCAGAGTGTCTGTCTTTATTCCCTGGAGGAAAAGTCCACTAAACATATAAGGGACAATTCCTCTGCACTTCATTAGGTTAGGATGCTGTGTCCATGTTCAGAGGGTCTGCAGAATAATATCATCAGGCCCTTGAGCAAGGCCCTTAAGCCCAGTTACTTCAGGGACTGGCCGGCCATGCTTTCTCAAAAAAAGTGTCGCTTTGGATAAGAGCACCTGTTAAATAAACTACAGCACCGTTTTGCATTTTTAGCAGTAACTTCATTTTAAATAGTAACTAAAGTGAACAACATAAGGCAAGACATGGGTCAGCACTGCATAGAGGAGTGGGGACAAGACCGAGAGGAAGGGACATAGGAAGAGCAAATCGCCACAGGAAGCCAGACTGGGGGTGGTGTGGAAAGTATTCAACCCCCCCCCCCACCCACAGGGGATCCACATTAATTTCTTAAAGGGCACTTCACTATAAACTGTTTAGGACATTAAGCCAACAAATGACAATCATGTACAGCTTAAAACACACACAAACAGTTGAATAAACCCTGTTACCATCCAGATCTTTTATCTTTGTTGATCCAGCTATTTTTACATCTGGTTATTTTACTGAAGTCTCATGCTGTGAACATGTGCAAGAAAGTCCTACAACAAGAGCACAATGGACCCACATCCAATACGCTGCTCTTATTTACACCTTAGACAACACGCATTCATTTCTCCAGGATCATCAAATCTACGTGCACTCAAAGTATATTCTCTGCTATCCGACATAAGTTGCTAACTACTATGGTTTCAGACAAAATAAGCAGTGAAACAATCATTAATAAAACTGTAAAGTAAGCAGTAATAAGAACAATAATCACCTTTTCCTGTTGGGGGGGGGGGCAGAAGGGTTTGGGATGTCATCGTACAAAAGAGCTGAGAACGGGGGAAAGGAGAGCTGGGAATTGTGGAAACGAGAGTGTCAAGGATGGTTCCGGGGAGAAATTGCCGATGGGCTTAGGTCAAGAGGGACAACAGGTGATGAGTGTAAGCAGCTTTGGTCCCCGGATTAGCCTTGTGTCAACACGTGGCCCCTCTGAAACGTGTTCAGAAGCACCTTGAAATGGGAGGAGTGAGATGTTAGCATGGAGACACATCCCTCACATCTGTAGATAGACCCCCCGTTTAGGTACCCAGTAAATATTTCCTGCTTTACACTAGCTAAGTCCACCATTGGTTTTGGGTTTTGCTTAGAGACTACCCATAACCAGGTTAAGGTTCTAGATCCCCCACTGTGTCCAATCCCCATGTAAAGCCAGAGATCTAATCCTAGGTCTCCTTTCACCTGCTAGCCGATCGACATGCTCAAGGCTGATGAAGGATAGCATGGCAACACACACACACTAAAAACAAACAGGCCAACTTTATTTCTGCTTGTACTTTATTACTGTTTTACAATATAGTACATTGTACCCATTTATACAAGAATTCACATATTAACAAGTCTGTCCATTACATATCATAATAGCATATTCTCAGTACTGAAAGCATGTCACAGTATGGAGTGTGGCGAGGTGGGAGGTCACGTGACATCATGCCGAGCGAGCATGGGAGTGGAGGCGGACAGAGCTTAGTGTGCACGCACCCTCCCACCTAGGAGGCGCTCACCCTCACCCTCAGTAGGTAACTGGAAACAGGGTTTGAGATGATAATGTCAATGCTGCTCTCCTTTAAGACCTGAAGAGTTTGGGGACAGGAAGAGGCTGCTCCACGCACTCAAATCGCATGTTTGTAAATGAAAAAAACAAACACAAGGGCACTTAGTTAAAAAAAAAACAACAAAAAAAAAAAAAAAACTGCCAAGCGCTGATGATTCCTGCTCACGAGAAAGTCCTTTCAAGGTTTAAAAATACCCACCTAACTGCACTTAAAAGCCACACATTTCCTCAAGTGAACAGCTAATCCAGGCTTCTGGAAAAGAGGAATAAAAAAAACGTAATACTGGGATTCTTCAATTAGTGGACTTCCATCCCAGTCCGGTCTGAGGTCCCCTGACTGAGTGGAAGCGGGGAGAGTACCATGAATGAGAACATTGTTCCTTGTATAAAAACTGTGGATCAGGACTGAAGGAGAGAGTGACCTCAAGTCTCATACACAAACGACTGTCCGGCATGTAGACATGCCAACCAGGCAAGCCAATGGCTATGTCACACCAATGTAAGCACACACGCACGCACGCCGACACCTGTGCGCTCCCAGACTTCAGAATATTGGCTTGTATTCAACAAAGTGTGTTCGGAGCTCCTTAAAAATAAGCATTTTGTTTTAATAAAGGGATTAATTTGACTGTAGGCTGCAGAGACACATGCCTACCACTAGGAGGCACATGCATGCATGAACAACATACTGAAGAAAGGATGTAAGTAACATCAAAACTGAGGCTTCCATGCAGAGAGAACTTGTGCTTGCTTTTTAAAAAAAAAAAAAAAAAATCCAAGTAGTGTCTTGTTGAAACACTACAGAAGTAAACAAAACCAAAGCTAACTTAATTTATATATGGATACAGAGAAGTAAAAAAAGCATTCAACGAGCATTCGGGAACATCAGAGCCGGCCGCTCGGAGCGAGATGCATTTTATATTAAATCAGAATGAAATGCTACCCTGGCGGAAAGGAGCGAGAAAGAAGAGGAACTTCATGCATTTTTTTCCTGTTTTCTGATAAGGAGGGCAGAGCTGGGGGGGGCCATGCTACGTTGTCATGGCCACCAACATCCTGTGTGTGTGTGTGTGTGTGTGTGTGTGTGTGTGTGTGTGTGTGTGTGTGAGAGAGAGTGCGTGTGTGTGTGAAAGAGTGCGTGTGTGTGTGAGAGAGAGTGAGTGACCCAGCCCCACCCTCACAGGCTGGTACAACTGCAGTCCTGCGGTGTAGCCCTCATGATAATGGGGGGGGGGGGGGGGGGGCCAACCAGGGACACCAAAAGTGCGGCCCGGCGATCCCCCCCAGGGGCTTGTGGGCCCCCCTTG
>JAAGVU020000111.1:873382-919639 GCA_011763525.2 Mormyrus iriodes
CACACACACACACACAACATATGTACAACAATGGTCTGATATCTGCTTTTTTTTTCAGTATGACCAACCACCAACAAACTGCCCCCACGCCAAACACTGTACCCCTCGGTTGTTTCGTGGTGTGTGCCTGCCATTACTTCCTATCTAAACCATAAGACCCTGCCCTGGCTCCATCCGCTCCACAATACAGTTGGTCCATGCTCTTCCCATACTCCAGCCATGCTCCTCCCAAGTCCCACCTGGGGCCTATCCCATGCCCCGCCCTGGCCTACCTTTGCCAGCAGTGAGAATGCATGATGTGTCCGCAGCTGCCCGTGTGCGTGCCAAAGGACAGGTCCGGGTGCATGAACAGCGGATCGTGGCGCTCTGGAACACCAACGGGACGCCTGTTACTAGCAGGTTGCATGATGCCTAAAAACCTCAGGAGTGATGGTCCTGCTGTAATAATGATGGTGCCTCGTAGGGCTGCGAGGAGAGAGGGCTTAAAGCCCGGCGCACGGCCTACGCTTCCCTGCTCACCCGGGTTATGCGGCGGCCTGTGACGGTTCCGGGACATGACTGTGGAGCGCTGCACGAAGGCGGCCAGCACCATGGCTCTGCCGTCCCCGCGGATCTCCTGCTCCTCCTGGCACAGGATGCAGGTGACTACCTGCCGCTTCTCGGCCGGTCGTGTCCTCCGGGGGCCGACACAGAGCAGCGCAGCATCCGGGGAGCTAGGACTGGTGGGACGCATCATTCAATAACCTCCGCTAGCAGCTCACACCCCTTTACGTGAAGCGGCCCTCCTCCAGGACCGTACCTGTGCTCCAGCGAGCCTGAAGTTGAGGCGTCCAGCTCCTCCAGGCTCTGCTGGAAGAGCTCCTTGTTCTCGTCGATGAAGTGCCGCTGCATGGCTGACATCTGCGCCATGATCTTCTCCCGGCGCAGCCGTGCCATTTCCGCTTTGCGCTTACGCTCTGCTTTGTCCTTGTCCCTCACCGTCTGTGGTAATGAGGCTACGTCACTCACAGGTGCAAACCCATCTGTGACTCACTGAGCTCAGGTGGCTCCACCAGAACTAACACAGGGAGGTCCTGACTCAAGCAGACACTACCTTCAATGGTTTAAGTAGGGCTGAGGACTATTTTCAATCTCGCACTAGATAACACCACATACACACATACTACTAGATTATACCAGCAGAATGAAAATGCACATCTACACAGGAGGCTGATAAAAAAATATTTCTATTAAATCAAAATTTTCCTAGAGTTAGATTTTATACATAAGGCCTACCATGTTAAGATTCTGATGGCCCAGAGTGTTAAAGGTTGCCCTCTCCTACCTCCTCCTGATTCTGGCCTCCGCTGTCCGTCACAGGGCTGGTACAGCTGCGCTCCCGCATTGTCTTAATGCTAGCGACGGTCTGTGGGGGGCGATTAAGAACTCATAATCCAAACACCCTATTGCATCGTCCATTAACGGTAGCAATTATTTCTATCCCCCTTTTGGAATAGAAGCTAAGAAAACCACAAATCCTCTTTCAAAAATCTACATATGTAGAACAATTCTGGTCTTCAGTTCATGACCTGCAGACAAAAAGACTGCTCTCTACTGCCTCATTGTGTCTGTAGCTCATACTGCAGCTAGAGGGCAGTAAGATCCACCACAATATACAGCAGGGGTGGTCAGTCATCCATCTACTGCCCCAGAGAACGTGATCTGGAAATAAACTCCGTCCTCCCAAAGTGAGCTCCTCTGGTATGGTTCATTGCTTAAGGCTGAAACAACGGAATCTAACAACTGATTTACTGAAGAGTCCTCACACCTGGGTTTGCACAGCTGACCTAACCGTTATCCCAAAAACCTGCACACACACTGGCCCTTTGCGGATAAGATTGCCCACCCTTGGTCTACAGAGCATCTTCCAGACAGACACTGGACCTTCAGGCTAAATTTCCAACAGACAAACCACCTGAAAAAACTGCACAGAATTACTCTGTCTGCAGTGATGACGCACCTTAAGGATCCAGCGGATCATGTCCTTGTGTACCTCTAGGTGGGCAGCGTTTTGCAAGGTCTCCAGGAGAGCCAGAATGCTTGGGGTGTTACTGGGTGCCTCTCCGGGCCCTGGACACACACATGGACACATCAATCCATCTAACAGGGCAAAGCAAACGGGAACAAAGCCAGAGACCTCAGATTCATTACACTCTGTGATGGCAGAAAGCCTGTTTGAGAGGTATGCACTGAACACAGGATGCCAAACACCACACGCTGAGTGTGAAGATTAACTATCGATCGGGAGTCTGTGCGTCCGTTTGGAAGACATCTTTATCTGCCTGTACGACATGGAGAGAGGTGTAAGCGCTCTGCGGGGATGTTTGCGCGTGGTTGAGTGACTCACGGGAGATCTTAAGGGTGAAGTTGAAGGTGATGTCGTCTTCGCTGCTGCTCTCCAGCTGCTGCTGTTCCTCCAATAGGGCCATGCCTATGAGATGGAGCACCTGGCCACACGCAGAAATGCCTTGGATAAGCATGAACAGACAGCCCCCCCCCTCCACTTCATGTACATGTACACTCACTCACCCTCTGCAGCATAGACTCGGACCAGTGCCCCCCGCTGGGCTCCACCGCCCACTGCAGCACGGCTCCCAGCATGCCAAGCAGCACGTCACACTGCAGCAGGTTCACCAGGCTGGCAAAGAGTGGGCAGAAGGGGGGCAGAAGAGGCGGGGGCAGTGCTGGGGACAGAGGAGGCCTGCATCAGCCACTGAGTCTCACACTGACATGATGATCTCATGTAGGTGTAAAACTCCCTAACTGTTATACCCAGGCAGAAGAGAGGATTCTGGGAAAATGGCACCTATGACCATGGTGTCAATATGGACTAGATAGACCTAAAATTATAAAAAGAAGTGTGTGGGGATTTCAAGCAAGCTTCAAATACACCCCAGAGGGCTTTAAGCACAGCATTTGGATGCACAACTTAACTACATTAAATGCTCAAAACCAAAATTAATCAATTTCAAATTAAAAAGAACAGAGGGCCTGCCATGCAAGTGCTCATGAATATTCAGCCCTGAGCCATGGAGTATAACCTGGCACATATATATCACTGGTATGTTCATACAGACCCATTCTTAAGGTCAAATGGACCCAGATGGTCTTTCTCAGGACAAGCCTAGCTCTGACCAACCTGGCCAAGAAAGCTCAACCAGTGACCTACACATCCACGGCCCATTTCACGTGGGGCAGCACACTGACACACTGGTACCTCAGGTGGCATGAGCAGAAGCTGTTGAGAGAGGCATCCAGTACCTGAGTCCTCGCCACTCTGCCTCCTCAGCTTCCGCTGGGCCTCTTCAGCCTGATAAATGGGGGGGGGCGGGGGGCACGTTAGAATGAGGGCACCATCTTGGTGCCTGGGGCTCTGCTTATCTTTAACGGACAGGCATGTGGGATGGGGCGACCTACCTTTGACTGATCGGCACGCGAGTAGTGGTGGAAGTAGAGGTTGAATTGCTTGGCGCATTCTGGCCTCAGCTCATAAAGCCCCCGGCCTGTAACTCCCGGCTTCCTGTGATAATTTTTTTTTTGGGGAGGGGGGGGTTACATGTAGGCTGCAGATAGAAAAGGGGTGTGGCTGATGGACAAACAGGGGAAAACGTACTTGAACAAGGCCACAGAATCGATGACCCTCTCCATGCCGGTCTCCTTGTTCTCCTGTAGGAATTCAAAGTTGTATCAGTCACATACCAATATGCAGAGTATTGTCATTACATCACCACTAGGGGGCAAACAAAGATAGGAAATGAGGCACACACTGCCACTAGCCAAAAGGTGTGGACACGTGTGTTTCACCATCAACACGCCATGCGTCGCATATTTTGGTCAAGCGCTTTGGCCCTTCAGGCTCAAATGAGCATGGAAAAATCCTGTGCGCTGCAGATGGGCGATTTTTAATTTCCAATATCATCAAGTGTAGTGGAGCAGGTTGGAATCAAGACCCCAAGCTGATTTTTGTGTGACTGGATGCCGTGTTTACACATCTGAGACTCCTATTCACTGTAGACCTCTACTAATTAACTACAACGAGATCCCCGCACACGGCCCACTGGCAGTGGAACCCACAGCCCCTACCCCCGCGCTCACGTTCTCTGGCAGAGCCTTGGCTAGCTCGCTGTGTGCCATGGGCCGGATGCAAAGCTGCTGGACGATCTCACGCTTGATCTCGTCGCTGGGCTGGACCTGGCCGATTCCTGATGTGAACCGTTCTCCTGGAATGCACACATGGACTTGAGGTGAGCCCTGGCGGGAAGGCAATGATGTGGGGTGGGGGGGGCCACACATACTCACCCACAATCATTATGATGAGGTGCAGCATCTCCTCAATCAGGGTGTTGTTCTGCTGAATCACGTCCTGAGGCACAGACAGCCATCAGAGGAACATCTGGACTGACCCAGGTCTCAAGACCTCTACTCAAGCCTCATTTGCTTAACTGAAGTTACTGACAAGATACTTTATTAACTTGATGTGTTACTTTCCTGAGGCTCACATCCTACACGCTCCTACCATAATCACCAGAGCACCACCTGCTGGTACACGCAATGCAATGCAGCAGGAGGGAGGTGGGCACCTTGTTGGCGTTCTCTCGGCTGTGCCGCTTGCGGCCGTCAGCAGAGCTGAAGATGTGATAGAGTTCAAAGCGGCTTAGTACAATCATCAGGAAGTGGTTTGGATCCATCATAGAGGCACCAGCCTGGGAACAAAGGGGCACACAAGCAGGGGTGAGCACCCAGGAAGAAGCTGGGGTCACCTGTACACGGAGGGACGAGGGGCGGCTGCGCAACGTACCTGCAGCATGACGAGGTCCTTGTCAAACATCTCCACCCTACACTTCACATTGTGGTAGTAGTAAATCTGGAAGGGTGGCGCACAAGAAAAAAAAAACATTTCCATCCAGTTGTGTTAGTCACTCACATTTACAACCAACACCTGAGAAACAAGCAAATGGCACCCATTCACTCAAGGAGGACCTGTTTATTCTTAACTTCTGCTCATCCAACAGGACAGAGATTAGAGAACAAACCTCGGGAACAGGACATACAGCAGGACGCCCCACATATAAGAAGTTGGCCCATCACATGGTAAACACAGTAAGTAAACACGGCAAACCACAGAGAGGTAAGATACCACTTATCTCATTTAACATTCAGTCACATGAGGAGTTTTTACAACGCACCAGGTACTGTACTTTTGGTACAGTACTTTCCTTTTTCCATTGACTTCTGGTTGAGTTCCAGCACCTAGAGTACCAAACCAACTGGGGTGCTTTTTTGGTACTTTGGGGTGGGACTTGCAAACACTTGCTTTGTTGATTGGTTATGTAAATAGCCTGCCTCAAATACACTATAAACAGTTATTTAAAAAAGATACAAACACATAAAACAAAGTTTAAAAAAAAGAAAGAAAATTAAATGTGTGTGTGGACAAATGAGATCCAAGCTTTAATTGCAATCTGGTCGGAAAGGTGTTCTGTTGGGTTGAGGTCAGGGATCTGTGCAGGCCAGTCAAGTTCCTCCACATCAAACTCGCTCATCCATGTCTTTATAGACCCTGCTTTGTGCACTGGTGCACAGTCATGTTGGAATAGGAAGGGGCTATCCCCAAACTCTTCCCACAAAGTTCCTTTCACTGGAACTAAGGGGCCAAGCCCAACCCCTGAAAAACAACCCCACACAATAAACCCCCCTCCACCAAACTTTATGCTTGGTACAATGCAGTCAAGCAAGTACCGTTATCCTGGCAACCGCCAAACCCAGACTCGTCCATTGGATTGCCAGACAGACAACCACGATTCGTCACTCCAGAGAACACGTCTTGACTGCTCTAGACACCAGTGGCGGTGTCCTTCACACCACTGCATCAGATGCTTTGCGTTGCACTTGATGATGTAAGGCCTGGATGCAGCTGCTCAGCTATGGAAACCCATTCCATGAAGCTCTGTATGCACTGTTCTTGAGCTAATCTAAAAGCCACAAGAAGTTTGTAGGTTTGTAGCTACTGACTCTGCAGAAAGTTGGCGACTTCTGCACACTGTGCATGCGCTGTCCCCACTCTGTGATTTTACGTGGCCTACCACTTCGTGGCTGAGTTGCTGTTGTTCCCAATTGCTTCCACTATTATAATACCATTAACAGTTGACCGTGGAATATTTAGTAGCGAGTAAATTTCACGAATGGACTTATTGCACAGGTAGCATCCTATCACGGTACCATGCTTGAATTCACTGAGCTCCTGATAGCGACCCATTCTTTCACAAATGTTTGTAGAAGCATTATTTTATACACCTGTGGCCATGGAAGTGATTGGAAAACCTGAATATGAATATTTTTATACACACACACACACACACACACACACACACACACACACACACACACACACACACACGTATATACACACACAATCTTGAAAATCATAAAAATTGTGAAGCTTGCTATGTTTCCCCACACCCCAATGACAAAATAAAAATGTTTTAGCGAAACTTAAACTCTGTGCTATAATGTCCGTACAGAATTGAAAGTATGAAAAAGCTTGATCTTAATATAGCAGACTAGTGATACAAAAATCGCATGCGCTTAACATGCGATGTTGGTATTGCACATCGGCCAGCCCTATAATATACTACAACCATCTTTCAAATTCAGTACAGAAACACCCCACCTCGTTTTTGTGATGTCATTTGGCACCGCCCACCTCGTTTTTGTGATGTCATTTGGCACCGGTACGAGTAAAACTATGGTTCCTAGAGCAGTGGAAAAGCACCCATAGAAATGATGAATGCCCCCACTGTGAGGTCATCAGCACGCTCACCTGATTGACCAGAGAGAAGCCATTCCTCCTCCACATCCCAGCATGCACCTGAGCACAAAGCACCAGGCAGCGCAGGGGGTGTTCTATCAGCATGGGGGGGCTCAGCTCACTCTGGAGGAAAGGGGTTCGGGTTACAGGATTCACTAAAGTGACATCTTTTTATGTAGCTGATTAGCTGTCGACCCTTTCAATGTGAAGTAAGGGGGCTCCAAAGAGCTGATCTATTCACAGAAGATTCGGGCCACGTTTTCGATGTGACCCTACCGAAATATGGAGGCTTTCCAAAAAGTAAAAGCAACACTCACCAGGGGGAGCCGTTCAGGGAATCTGTAGGCCACCTCCGTCTTACTGAGCAGAACATGCAGACCTGGGGGACAGTGACATTTTCCCAGCCGTCACATTAAGAATACAAATGTGTCTCTGCTCCAGGGCCGGTGGCTTTCATACACAAGCCTCCTCCAGACCGACCAACTGCTGAACACACAGCTCATATTGCCAGAAGCTGAGGGAAACATCTCCAGCCCACAGAGACCCTAATCTTCAAGCATGGACAGCTTCTCTAATCCCAAACGTCACTCTGTTCCAGGGCTATTTTTTACAGTTGCTGTAGCCTACAATAAGATTTACCAGCCTTGTAGCTAACATAAGACAGAAAGTGATTCACTTCTAGCCCAGGTATGACCTGCCTTCTGTGAGAATGTCAGGGTTATTTCCATCCCTGCACATCTATATAACCTTGAACACTAGGTACATTGTGTCCATTTTTTTGGGGGGGGGGGGTGGTGGTGCTCTGTCATGTTACAGACCCACAAAATCCTGACTGTAGCTGCGCAGACAGATCAAATCTGATGATCAGTTGTGTAGCCTTGGACCCGGAGATCATTTCTGAGGGTCGGACTCAAAAGACCCTTAGACACACAGAAAGGCTGAGGGACAGCAGTCCGTGGAATAACGAGTCAAGAGGCCCGCTGGGCTGGAAGTGGAGAGAAGGCCAGGCAGAGGCTTACCCGCGAGCAGGCGCGACACAGGCAGGTGGATAATGACTTTCTCCTGCGATACACAGTAGCGGAAGGTGTCCACCGAGTGGCCGCACATGCTGAGTGTGATAGGCTGCTCGCCATCCGCAAAGCCGCCGTGGCAGTGGGTCAGAGCCGCCAGGCACATCCGGTACGCCTCAATCAACACCTTCTCCTGGACGTAGGGGGGTGGACAGAGGGGTCAGGGGGTGGGGGCAGGTGGCTTTTCAGCTGACATGTGAGTGAGGGAGGGAGACTCACATCAGAGGCACACCACTCCTGCATCATGGAGATGATGTGTGTGAGCTTCATCTGCAGAGTGAAGGCTGCCTCCCACTCAGGCTCCATCTCGATGTGCTGGCCTACCTGGCGCACTACAGGGTCCATGCCCTGAGGAGAGAGGGCCAGTCAGTCAATCAGGACATTAACCTTCCCTCCCCAACCCTCTTAGCGCCACCCCCCACTCCCAACCACCTCCAACCCTAACCCTCTCATCCCTGCCCCCACTCCCAGCCTACCCCTCAGCCACATACTCCACTTGATCCACACCTCCCCAGCCACACCCCCACCTGCATGCACTTCAGCAGCTCCAAGAAGGTCTCAAACCCCTCCAGAAACTTCTCCCTGAGTTTGTCAGTCCATTCTGTGGGGCGGCTGATCAGTACATACCTGCAAAAGAACATCTCACTTGTGACAGAGACACCATGAATGACACACGTGCATGCACACACACTAGGGATGGTAAGATTCACATCGGTGCACCAGCATAAAAGTTCATGATACAACTGCCCCGATTAAAAAAAAAACAAAAACAAAATGTACACCAGAAAATTTGAGATGAACTTGGGATGCATAATCTCAAACATCTTTGTATTGGCAAAATTTGACAACATATTTATTAGTAGAGGACCTACCTTTATTGTTTACAAATATGACCAGTGATTTTTGGTTAATTTATTTAGATTGATTCCCCCCCTCTAACCTGTGTCTGTACCTGTAACATACTGGAATGTACAGCATCATATTCTTTCGCATCGCACCATACTGCGTTAAATCGCATTGTATTGAATCAATTTGTGTTCAATCGCACTGCATCACAATAGGCGTGAATATCATATTAGTAATGGCTTCAAATATATCTTTAATGTATTAGGTCGTCAGCAATGCATCACATCAGCCTCAGTGATGGACAGGCGTGCACACACACGTGTATAGACACACACACACACACACACACTCACTTGAGGTCCCCAAGGAGGCTCTGCACGCGCCGGAACTTGAAGGCCTGCTGTGGCGTGTAGCGCTCGAACTGGAAGCGGCCCTGCAGGTCTCTGTGTCGCAGGTGCTCCACAAAGGTGCGGATGATGGTGGCCATCAGGTTCTCTTCTGTCATCAGCATGCGTGCCTGGTTGTTTTTTGACAGGGGTTAACGGGTCCTGGACTGAGCCTAATCGCTGGTCCTTGGGTTTTACCCCTGGGCATTGAGGCCGGAGCTTGTAAATCCAAACTGGCGAGCGATAACCCAGCCTCAAAGCACTGAGTAATGAGATCAGAGCTCTCAAACCGGCACCGTTTGGATCCGGGCAAACGGGTCGGAGTGATGCAACACTAAGAAACGCTTCCTGGTGTCTAGACAGCCTCTCCAGTTTGATGTTGAACACAAACCCACACGCTTTTAAAGTGTGCGTATAAATAGATAACAGGAGTGCAAGAGCGCAGTTCTAGAAGATTCTAATGATTCCCACCCCGTGAGGTACCTACTCACCAAGGAAGGCACAGTGAACATTTGCACGGAGAGGTCCGTGACTGAGAACTCCCTGTCGTGGTCGTCCTTCACATAGTCGCTCTGCAAGCGCTCATAATTCTGAATGGGGTCGGGGGAGGGTGGGGGCACAAGAAGGCAGAAGTGTGTGTGGGGAGGGGGGTGGTACTCACCACAGTGGGCACAGTGAAGAGCTGGACAGACAGAGATGTCACTGATACTACACGTTCATGATCGTCCTCCATAAAATCTGTCTGAAGGCGCCGGTAATTCTAAACGAGGGGGGGAAGGGGGAAGAGATTCACTTCCAGGTCAAAAGGCAGGCAGACGTCCCAGTGACCATTCTGATGACCTCTGCCCTTTGACCTCCCCCCCAGAAATAAGGCCAGCAGGCCATATGATCAGACAGGTCTGTCAGGCTGTGGAGCCTGGACCAGGGAGGGAGGGGGGTGGGGGTGCGAATGACCCCACATTAGGGCCCGGCCCCAGACTCCCTTCAGCTTCACAGGGACCGGCTTCCAAGCTCAGATTTTAGGAGGGCGGCCGTGGGCACTATTCCTGAAGTCACACTGTCACCTCAGAAGCAATCACTGTCTGTATATGTTTATCTTTTAGCTAGGTTATGTTGGGGGACATGAGATGACTGGGATACATTAGGAATAGGACCCCTAGTCTTACCTACTGCACTGCTGAAAACTACAACCAAAACTTCTACACAAAGACACACATTTAAGCAGTCGGCACTGAAAACCAGCATTACGGATCAAATTTTACATGGTTTACGGTGGAATTCACTAATTCTGGTTAAATTTCTCTTGACACCAGAATTCCTTTCTTAACATTACTTTCTAGTCAAAGAGCCTGAACAAGCTTCAGAGAGCCGCTATTCTCAGAGACAAAAGGCCTTTATGTTAACGAGGGAAGGCTTTCGCATTTTATTTGGGCTGTTTTCAGCTGCCGCAGCAGTTCTCTCTCTCTCACACACACACACACACACACACACACACACACACACACACACACACACACACACACACACAAAGAGGTTTCTCACTTTGGCAAACTGAATGGCGAACAGCTTCTTATATTTCGGGTCCATGAGAAGGCTGCTCATTAACAGCTGGTGGTAGACATTCCTCGCACCTGGAGAAGAGCCACCGTCATGAACAGGAGAGAATGCCAGAATCGGGGACCCACTGGAGACCCCCGTGGCCTCACCGAATGTGATCCCGCGTGGGCTACACCTCCACGTTAAAATCCCGAGGACCAACCTTTCCACATCTTGGAGTCACAGAGCATAAGGGTGTCTACCAGAGAGTTCTCCCCTAACGGGCCCTTCTCCAAGCCCACCTGGCACAGGATCCGCCGCAGGGCATCTGGCGTGAGAAGGAGAGCGGCTTTAATGACGCACAAGCAGAGACATAAAGGAGAAGCAGTGGAAGCGGCTGGGGAGGACACTGACCAGAGTATCCAATGACCTGGCCCAGCCAGGCCAGGGCTTTGAGGGCAAAGCACTGGTGAGCCACCACTGAGGAGTGCATCACCTGCACACGCAGGGGCTTGGTCTGCCGGCTCGTGTTCCTCTGTGGGGGGCAGACAAACATATGGTCAGAGATACACCTGCAGCTTCACGGCAACCACAGCAATCAGAACGTTTTGGGGAGCTTTGAAAGCCATGGCTGGTTAAATCAGGCCAGCAGACCTCACCCACCGTGGCTCTCCAAGTACCATTCCTCATCACTACTAAGAGTACAAATTCTTCACTATCTGCCAGAGAGATACAGGCACAACATTAGGGCCTGCAGCTGGTGTGGGAGACCTAGGTGACTTCAGGGTCTCTCCGCACCTGCCAAGTTTGGGGTTATCTTTCAAACCACCAATCAAAATCACATCCAGGACCACAAAGTGAGTGCCCATACTTATAACCAGGGATGCACCCAACTGGTAAGCAAGTACCAAAGTGGTATGTGCGGCAATCGATTGTTATAACAGCACTAATGTGTACATATTTTATGTGCATTTGCACTGATATGACAAGAAATTACTGTGCATTTAGACCTTTATACCACAAATGAAGTATAAATTAGCATATAAAGGTTAAAATGCACAGTTCATACTTCATTTGCAGTATAAAGGTTAAAATGCATGGCAATTTGTCATAGCAGCGCAAATGCACATAAAATACGTACGGATTTGCACTGTTACAACAACTGACTGCCACACATAATAGTGAATGCTTACTTGCATACCAGTTATGTGCATCCCTCTTTATAACTTCCCAATGGCTGTCCAGGCCATAAGCTCATAATCAGGGTAAATGGGAAGCCACATTGCAGCTGGGTGCTACACCACAGCTGGGAAAGAGTTTAACATGCACTCTGCTTACAGGACAGTGCAGAATACAGTGACCCCATAACAGCAGACTCACCACAATGACAGACTTGGCCTGCTCACAGAACTGGAAGTCACCATAGCGCACAGACTTCCGCCCCTGAGAAGCAGAACACGCGCACATTAGAGGCAAGCGGAGGGGTGTAAACCTGACGCTGACCCCAAGCTACCTGGGGCGGTGGGGGCAGTGACTCACATCTCTGTCCACCGTGGTGGCGAAGCTGACTGCTTCCTTCTGGGTACAGTTGACAGCCTTTTGCAACGTGTAGATGACCTGCTCGTAGGTGTGCACCTCATCGTTGAACAGCATGCAGTAATATGTGTCCCCACGCTCCCTAGAGGGGACGGCCTGGAAGTGAGCTGGAGCCTGCTGCCCCTACATCATTCAAACACCCCCACAGTCAGCCATCCAAATGACAATGTTTATAAACAAAAACCAAGAGACCTCAGCTAGCTGACTGCTTGGCGGGGGGGGGGGGCGTATACGTACGGAGGTTCCAGGCCAGCTGGGAGCTCATCTTCCTCTTCCCAGGTGAGCATATTCACAGCATACTTCAGCACGATGGAGAACACACTGCAGGTTCGAGCGATCATGTCGGCCGAGAGCTGATCCAGCGGGTCCTGCAGGCCATCACACGGGGTGACACTCATGAGACGCGCAAAAGGTCAGAACCTACACGAAGTTCGCCGAACCGAACATCGTCGGGCATCGTTTCTACATTCGGGCTGGGAACGCGTGAGGGCAGCCCAGAGCATGATACTCGGGCCGCACAGAGAGGCCTTGCAGAGAAGACTGCATTTTGTTTTTCTGTGTAAAGAGCTGATTTATATGATACGCCTGTATCACAACATTGATGTCTGACTCTGAACTGTTAATTTTCCAAGCAGCGCATTAACAGGATTCTCATAATGCTAATGCAAGCTGTACAAGGTGTCATTTTTAAAGAGTAAAAGCTCTAATTAGAAAAACAAACAGCCAGACATTTCACAGGAGCAAATTCTACATGAAATGCAACACCCGATTGCGAAAGCCATGAAAATGACTGACCCTCCCCCATTAACGACTGCCCCTAATTAAAAATAAAAAAAAACAGCCATTCACACTCCATTAGTAATGCATCACCAATGTTTACACGAAATGGCTGTTTACAGATCTTAGTTAAGAGTAAAATCTGAATAAAAGAAAGTCAGCCAAGATAAGACCATAATACCAGGATTGGTGGTATCGTCATGGGGGGGTAGGGGCGATGGTGCGGGAGTGCAACGGTCATATGATTTTCTAAAGTGAAGGGCATCTACTTCCACCTCTCCGCTCTTAAAACACCAGCTATCGCCTACCAGGCAAGATGTCCACTGAATCAAGGACTGAAACTTACTCCCTTTACATGACAGCCTCTGACCTGGCACTGGCCACCCCCAACCTCACCTCCTGTGAGGAATCACTGATGCTGGGCTCATGTTTCTGGCAGTAAGGACCCTTCTTCCAGGCTTCTGTGTCCCCGCAGTCACAGAAGCCACCACCCCCAGAGGTTGTCATCTGCAACAGAGGCATGCAAGTCAAAGCCAGAACACACGTACCCCAGCACACGTACCCCAGCACACGTACCCAGAGCCTTTAATGAAACATCTTTAGCCATTCTTTCACTCTCTTACACACACACAGAGCTAGTCCCGTGCCACAAAATGCTGTCACCTGCAGCAGAGAAGAGGTAGCCAGGCACAGATAACTCACACACAAGAACCCGTACTCTATCATAATAAACTTGCTAAAATGTTTAAAGTACTAATGAATAATGTGTAATGTGAAATTAGCAGTGGGTCACGGCAAACATCTCATCTTGTAATTAAAATGATCAATTATCCAAATGCAAGAAAAGATTTTCAGCACTGAGAGCACTATGACACTGATATTCACAAATATTCATGGCTGAAAGGACTCCACCCCAAACTGCCTTCGACCAATTAAAATGACTTCACAAGGGTACACCTAAAACTCCACCAATCAGAATGCATATTACCCCAGGTGAGAACAGGGATGATGATGCCGTTAGTGTGTTCAAATAACCTATGAGAATTGTCTGACTTCAGTTCAACCCAGCCTTTGACACTGAAAAACTGACAGCCGAACTGAGCCTCAATCTTTTGACTAATATGTGAGCAGTGCCAAAGCCAACTGCCTCTTGTAGGCGTGGTTGCATGACAACCACGTGCCAGCGACTAAGAGTGACCTTGGCGCAAGAACTGGTTTCATAGTGGAAACAAAGGGCTCCGAGCTGCAAAGCAACCAGTCCCTGCATGTGTATGGGCGCACGTTCCTACCCTGTAGCGGTGTCCTTTGTGCACGCTGCCCAGGAAACACTGCATACAAAGGACGCAGGTAGGGTCGGCGGCACACTCCCTGTGGGTAAGGTGGAGATAGCACGCATTGAGAACATGCATGCACACGCCCGGTTCACTGCAGCCCCTGCACTTAGCTGGGACCACTTGGCCAAGTAAGTTGGCCCTGATGCCACAGCTAAAGTGTCGCAGGGTACCCCTACTGACCCAGTTTCTGTAATCCTTTAAATCACGGTAAATACCACTCGTTCTGTCTGCCTGACAGAGACCCAAAGCCTTGCAGACTTCCTCTTCAGGAAGTCAGAAAGCCTCCTTGCTGAGAGCCACGACAACCCACAGTGGAGCGGGAAAATCCCTCACCTGCAGGAGTAGGTGGGCTCGCCCACCTTGAAGACATGGCCACACAACTGCGAGGGCTGGTTGCTCTGCTCCAACTTGGCCAGTCCTGTGGAGGGGTCCTCCCCACACAGGTACCACTCCAAAGGTCCCTGCAGAAGCAGCTGGGCCAGAAGATCCTCGTTCTGGGGGTTCAGGTTGGGCCCCAGACAGTATATTTTGGGTACATAACGGGCCAGGTGCTGGTAGACTGCCTTGGGGAGGTCGGAGGCTTGGAGCCATTTCTGTGGAAATAGAGGTGGGTGATTCATTACTGGGGCAGTGTCACTGTACTGTCATCTAAACACAAACCCAAGAGCCAAAAACATAATCAGCCATAAGACAAAAGGATGCCAGCCAAAACAGCTATGTTTGATCCACCTCCCCCCTCCCAACCCATAACAGTATACACATAGAACTGGGTGCAAATGGAAGAGGGTGATGAATGGAGAGATAAAGAGATGGCTGCGTTAAGACCAGACTCCACAATCTTACACTGCAGGAGACCAAGATGAAACACTGAAATGTAGTTTCTCTAGTTCATAATCTGAATTGTATCCCTCTATAGTAGCCTTTCCCGGAAATAGTACGGTCTTGTACTAATAAACAGAAGATCTGACTAATGATGTGTCAAACCAAACTAAAGAGCAGTACGGAAATGCTGGTCTGAGTCAGTGAACATTAGCTTTGGGGCCATGCTCTCAGATTATGAGATGGTGAACTTGCCAAGTATGTCATTGCGTGTGTGTGTCTGCCAGCTGCTTGATACACTAAGTCTGTTCTCCCAACCCTTCATTTTCCTCACAGGACAAACACGGATCCCTTTTAAACAAAAAAAGATTGATAGTAGATTGAGATCCGGAACCCTGCTTTATTGAAGATGACTTTTTTTTCCCAGTGAAGCCCTACCAATTGTACACAGAGTATTCAGTTTACGTTAAAAGCGGCTATAAAAATGCAGACTGTGCAATTAAGTCAACAATCCATGGATAAGACGGCCTCATTTATATTACTCCAAAGCTTATCATTGCTGTGGAAAGTACCAGACATGGTACCAGGAAAAATATGGTGTTCCTAACAGGTAATCATGTGGATTCACCATCCACATAATCTTTTTCATCAAAGGTGAACATCTGAAAACATCTGAAGAACTCTTAATAAGGTGGCCTTGTTTTACTTCTCTCGTCTGAAAACATACCAACCTACTTGGAAATTCCCTGCCGTGTTCAGACAAGCACCATCTCCCTGACAGAAACCCAGATACCCTGTGCAAGAATCTAGTATGGGAGACATTTCTGGAGTTGCATGCTTCTGCTTAATGTGTTGTTTTGATCAGGCCCCCACTTGGGACATGCTACCACTTCTACCTACCCCACCAAGACCCTGCAGGTGTAACTGTATAATAAACAGCAGGGCATCAAACAGCTGTCACTCAGCTATTGCACAACTGGTGAATGGATTTCTACACAATATACTGCACCTGTTTTCATAACAGACAAAACTTTGAACCATTAAAAAAAAAAAAGATTTGCTTACTTTTCCTCTCTTTACTTTGAAATCCACTTCCACCTCACAGAAAAATAAACTACCTGATTCCCAACAATTCCCACTCTGTGACATTTCACACACAGATCCAAAGGGGAAATCTGTTCTCCTTTATAATTAAACCAAGGACATGGCAGCTTCTCAGCTGTGAATATGTTAAATACAGCCAGACCAGACATTAAGTATATGCAGAAACTGCATATTTATTGGCCTACAAAAATAACACATAATGCAGAAATAAAAAGCCATTGTATACCACTATAATCACTCCGGCTCAGTTAAAAACACAGGAAAGGTTGCAGTATTTCAAGCTTATAAAAATTAGTTAAGTCACACAGAGAATTTCTGTACATTGCCCAGGTGACACAAAAGCCCTGACCTGTACGATCAATGGTGCAAATAAGAGCTTCTCAGTTAAATGTCAAAGATCTGCTAAACTGGATTTAATTTTGAGCTCCAAATCCAGTTTCTATGGTAATTTCCTTGTCAAATATACATACTGGCAAGCTGACAACCAAATGGGTGTTTTCTCCTTACAACAAAACTACTGCAGATTTTGTAATCTGTCATCTTAAGCATCAGCAACATATTTTATAGCTAAATGGAAACAATATATATTAACTCGCCAATACTTGACAGTGAATAAAACACTATGTGCGTACTACGATTGAGCTATTAGCAGGCTGCACTATAAACGTGCATCTAGATGCCCAACTACATGTGTGTGTACAGATATATCAAAAATGGTATATGCTGACAGCAGTTACACACTTCCAGATCAGTAGGTTCACTAACACTATGCGAGGGTATTAATTTAATTCCGCTTTATTCTAGTTAACATGGGAGGATGTGTCAGCAAGCAAATTATTTGACAACTGGATATTTTGATCAAATGGTTAGTGTGTGACAAAGACAATCGGAGGTAACCAATAATGAGAAAGTATCCATCCAAGAGGAATGCATTTACAATTACACCTAACATTTAGTATCCACGACTCCAACTTGTTCACAGTCGCATCCTACTAGTTAGTTAGCAAGAAGAATAAGCCGCAAGGCTGGTCACTCGGTGATAACAGCTGTCTTTGTGAGCTAAACATACAGCTGTAGCCAAACATACCAAACTGTAACAGTGCGAGGAAAATATTTTACGACAATATTAATCGTTTTCGGAATGCCAAAGTTACCGAGAACACTGTCAGTAAAGGCGGGGGGAATAAATGTCATTTTTAGGACGTGTTGTACAACGCTGCGCTACGCTGAGCCAGCTGGCTGAGTTAGCAGGCTAACGGCGTAGCAAACTAGCAGCGCTAGGGCCGCAAACGCCAAAACAAGCCGAGCTCGGAGGGAAAAATTTTGCAATGTTCATCACGCCACGGACAGACAGCGACTCCCTCGCCTCGCTCCGCCACCAAGCACGACCGCTGTCGCCTACCAGGGCCGTGTCCTTAGCGGAGAAGTCCAGGAATTCACTGCACAGGGTGGACGGTGCTTCGCGATCCGACTCGGCCGCAGCCATCTTGAGCAGCTCGCGCTGGCCCTCCCTCGCGACCAGGTGCAGGAAGCGGAAATCAGACGCCGTGTGCCACGCGCCGCCAGCGCACGCGGTACCAGATTTAGCTGGTTTATGGCAAACAGCAAGCTGATGCGGCTTTTCACAGACGTACGAGTATGGGTGTGGGAGCCTTCGCAGCATCTTTAATTATGTCATTATGAACAACAAAGAGTGCAAGAGGTATAATTAAAAATGCAAAAGGAACCATAAAAAGGATTCAAAGATTACACTGTATGGTGCACAAGGACAATAATAAGTGTTTCTAATGCATATGACCTATTTGTCCATTTATGCCAGTGTTGATTACATAAAGACATTGAAGAGAAATATAGCCTTGTCATACATGTATTGATTCAAAGATGAGACAAAGAGACAACAATTAAGTAAACCAAGACAATGTACTGTTTTTCTAATTGAAATTATTCCTATCGTCTCGTATAACCTAGATAACCACAGTATTCCTGAAATACCAGTTACTTCTTGTCATGAAATCCACGCAGAATCGGTGTTTGTTTAAAAAATGTTTTAATTATTTACATTTCTTTGACTTCATAGCACTGTATTTTGTCATTGGCTCTGTTTCACTGTAGACAATTAATCTGTTTCTAAGTTACCTATCTCTTATGCTTAGAAAACATGATTGTTCACGGGAAAGGACAGGTTACATTTAATGTGAAACTTTAGCCATTAGGTTTTTTTGAGTAACTTTGGAAATATGGCCACTATAACATAGGCCTCTAAATGATAATTATAATTTCAAATTATATTTAATTTAAATTTTGACCATAACAAGACCAATACATCAATAAATTTGTGTTACAGGTCCCTCTAGCAAGGAACCGTGAGTCTTAAGGCTAATGGCCCTGATGTGTGCTAGGAAATAGACTGAATAACAACTTGCAGTATCACATGGTACACTCCGTATAGGCCAGTACTACGTGGGAGCCCACTGCACCCTGGGAGCTCTCAGAGTCTCTGATGTCTTGTTGCACAGTCTCTGTCTCCTGCTGGTTCGCTTAGTACCTGAAGTAAGAGATGCCAGACCTTAGAAGCAATGTCACTGCTTATTGGCTATTGATACCATATGGGCTAATTAACCAGCCAACCGGTGTAGGGTACTAAATTCCACACACTGCTTCTCAGCCATTTTAACATGAGCCTGGTGCCTCATAAATGAACAAACACTTCATATAAAATAGAAATGGCTACTTGAGACTGATTATTGCTATCTTTTGGCAGTAATAGTAAGGGACTCATGTCTTTCTTACAGAGTAAATAGAAAACTCAAAACATCTAGGGACTGGAAATGGAGACAACTCAAAATAACACCCCGTGAAGGTTACCAGAGCAGGAGGTACTGTGGCACTTTACCGGTTTATTGAGGTGTGGTAGTGGGGGGGGGGCTTCCTTCACCAGTATCCTCTGTGGTCTCATTCTTCACACCTGTGGAGGACATTAACACAATGGCGGCGCCGTCAGGGTGAATCACTACAAAATCACTATGTGAAGCAGCACTTTGTGATTTCAGTGGTTGTTAAAAACAGGGAGGGTGTGAGTCATTGTTTTAATATTCTCTCTGTGGCTCTGAGCTAGACTGACTACTCTCTCTGTATAATACACCGCACAAACCCTGTCTTATCTACGCACAATGCACTTTCAGTGCAGTTTTATGGCAGAATGAACACACTCGGATTAATATTTCTCTGATTCTGGTCCTGATCGACTGTTTGTGCCGTGCATCTCCAAAAATTGTAAATCATCAGTGGGTTTCTTTGCAGTTCTGTGAGCGGGTGGCACTGACGTAGCCTGGATCCGGACTGTATCAGGTTCTGTAATAGAAGCTGCAGGTCTTTCACGTCTTTCTTCAGTGCGCTTAGGTCCTGGCTCAGCTGGTTCTGGCCCGTCTGCAGGTCCTGTAGAGTACTCAGCCACTGTCCATTTTCTAGCGTGACTGACCTTCCCAACCAAAAAAAAAGTTTGAAGGAAATACTCTGTTTACTAGGTATTTACAGGGGCAAGGCTAGAAATTCTGGGCTCCGTGCTAGGGTTGCCACTTTCAATCCAAATAAATATCAGGTGTATATGTTATAGAAAATTTTCCAAGCAGGGGGTCCCCGATGGCAGAATGCTAGCATTTGCCAAGTGAAGGTATAATGTTCCTCGAGGATATAAATGTTACTTTTTCATATTCAGGGGCCCCTGTAAAGTACTGGGCCCTCTGAATCTTTCATGGTATCCATGCCCCTGCTGTGTCTCTGGGTAGTACATAAATATCCGTACAATTACAGATCCAGTGCTTTGGGCTACTACCCACCCGGGTCTCCTCTTTCTGTCACCCCCTTCCTTGGGGTCCAGCGGGTACATGTGCCTGTTAATCTTCAGGAGCTCATCCAGAGTCTCCTGTCACAAAAAAATTGCGAAGAAGCAGCCATCAGAGAGATTCCCAACAAAGGACTGTGAGCGTGGAACCAGCAGGACCGCCCCCATACACGCTACCTTGACCCCCATGGCTATCTTCCTTGTCTCTTCATGCCGTTCAGGATTGGTGACAAAGTGCTCATTGCAGAACTCGCCGAGGGGGGCGCAGCGGCGCTGGACGTAGCGGTCGTTGCAGAGGGCTCTCAGGCGGGGCATGGACTCCTCCACTTGCAGAATGACGGCGGCCTGCTGCATCACGGCGTTGGCCTGAGCATTCTCGTACACCCTGGGAGGGGGGATACTCATGAAACACGCCACCCAGAAGGAAGCAGGACACCCACGTGTCACACCTCAATACCTTTGGAAGGTGTCGGACAGGAGTGCAATGAGCAGGTTGATGCACAGTATAGCTGACAGGCCCAGGAAGGTTCCGCAGAGCAGGTGGGCCATGATGGCGTCCACAGCCACCATGGCGTCAAACTCGTACTCGTCCACCAGCGTGATGCGGTACAGACTGTATAGCAGCTGGGGGACCGTCTGCATGCTGGGAACAGCCTCCGTGCCTGAACACGGTGTGAGGATGTAGCGGAGCGAGACAGAACCATCAGCTTACCAATACCAGGAGGGACTGGATCCACTCACTGACACAGTGTGTGCAAACTTCCTTGGTGGATTACACTTTCAGCAGTCTGACTGGGCTTATGGAATGTTGGTATCTATTTGAATGCCCCCTTACCTCCAAATATGATCCAAAAGGCACAGGCATAGGGAATGAAAATTTCAACGTACAGGAAGAGGAACCGGAGGACGTCACCGACAATGCTGCCAAGCATCACGATGAATGGGCCCATTACCCTGACCACAGAGAGCAGTGCAGGATGTCAATATGTCACTCAACTATATGCACTTTCACACCCCCCAGTGCAAAACCACAAAGATGTGTATTAGACAAACACTTCACGGGACATGCTATGAACTTATAAGAAAACACCACCTTCAATGCCTTACAGCAATTAATAAGTAAAGATGTAATTATGAGAATAAAGGCGATGAATTTAATTGGACTGCTGAGGATTCCTCTGATGAAGGATCAACCGTCCCAGTGGTGAATTAGCCTGTGGAGTCAAAAACACAAAGTCTCCCGTGGTGATTTGAAGGCTCTGGCCATCTGGCGAGCAGATACCTGATGATTCTATCTCACTGTCGTCACGGTTACCTTAAGGCCCTGGCGGGGAGTTACTTTTGTGGCATCGCCATGGTTACCTAAATGCCCTGACGTGTTTCATCAGCCGTAGCCAGAGGAAGACGATGGTCACAGCGAAGAGGCGGAGGCTGTACTCTCGCAGTGCACTCCTGACAAGAAGGATGTCAGCCACATGGATACCGAAGACTGCGGTTAGCAGCACATATACCAGCCAATCAAATACATTCCTGTAAAAAAAAATACACCAGTTGACAGGTGGGATTAACGTACCTCATTTATAAGCTAAACCTCAAAATGGATCCATTTGTGTCACGAATGAACCTCCTGTAAGCGTTTTAAAAATTCCATCGCTCTTGTGGAAATATTTTAAAGATGCAGATTATGAACTTTTTGACATGGATAATTTACCTTGGAAACAGCGATGGCAGGATAAAAACCGAGCTGACAGCAGATGAAAGGTGAACATGAGCACCTAGGTGCATGCTGGGTCATTTACCAGAGATCTCGGTAGTAGTCTGGCTTCATTTTCCTGACAAATTCAATTTGCTTCTCCAGGAAGTGCTGCTCCTTTTCAAACGGGAAAATGAAAGGTCCTCAGTCACTACTAATTATGCCTCAGACCCCGGATTTTTTTTTTCTGGAATATCTGAAGTGAAATAAAGCCTTGATAAGTTTGTCATCTACTTCATTTAAGCAAGAAGTCAGCTGAGAAGGTAATTGTGACCAGCTGAGAGTGCTCTTTACAGTAAAGGACTCTAAAAGGGGGGAAAGTGATTTTAGTCATTGTTGACACACAATAGCACACAATGCACACCAACAAAATGTGTCTTATGCATTTAATCCATATGTCGCATCGTGACACAGCAGGGGGCAGCTAATTCAGCACTCAGTAGCAGTGCCTGGGGAGGTACCTTGCTCAAGGTACCTCAGTAGTACTTTGCTGGTCAGGGATTCGAACCAGCAATTTTTCGATTACAAGTGCGCCATTAGGCCACCCCTGGGATTATGGGGAAAAAAAAAATCCATATGCAGGTTCTGTGATAGGTCAAGTTCTTTGTCTCTCCTCAGATTCTTTGGAGCCACACTGTCAAATGACACGGCACACACAACACAAACAGCGCTGACCTGGGGCCACATGGGGTGCATGTAGCTCAGGTCGTCACGGACACGGCGCTCAAGCCAGCGGCACCACCTCTGTTGCTTCCTGTGGGAGCGAGCCTGCTCAGCCACCTCCCGGGAGATCTCTGCCACGGTGAGCCCCAGGGCGAGAACCACCACCAGGACCCTCCACCAGTCCTCCATGGAGTAAAGGGAGGTGGAGAGGGAGAGAAATAGGGGGGCAGCAAATGGAGGGCAGGATGAGAGGATGTGTCATCGATAGTGACGGTTTGGTCGCTTGCCTTCCCTTTCTGTCCTCAATGATTAGCCCTTTGTTCATTCTCTCTGACAATCGTCCTTTCTTTGATTTTCAGAACAAGATCATGCCATTCTCCTTTATTTATCTTGTCAATCTCTCCCACTTTTCTCAATAATCACCCCCCCCCCCACTCTCCTTCAGGCGTCCCATCTTTTCTTCCTCCCCCACCTCAGGAAAGACATAAGGATGCTCCTCATCTCGGACCATGGACGCAGAAATCGCAACCGTTGTCCAGGAAACGACAAAGAGGAAATTTAAAATCAAGAGTATCCAGGCACCAGTTCTGTAAAATAAGAAGGATAAAGGGGCTGTTGTATCAGTGAAGACCTCTCAGATGTCCTCAGGCCAGCTAGCCCAGATGCTCTAAGATGGGGGTCAGATAAGAGCAGCACAGAAGGAAGGCCACCTGAAAGGTTTATCTTTGAGCTCCTTTCCTGTGTTACTCAATACCAGATGAAAGGGCTACAGACAGCATACCAGGTAAAGCTGCAGCTTAGAGTCTTCAGAGGAACAGGGTACTTACTCTTTATTGCTTTACCAAAATATCCTGTATAGATCCTATATAATAGGGATGAGGTCATGAGGCAGATTACACTTAGGTATTTCTTTTGTTCCTCTCTTGTCCTTGGATATGTCTGACCCTGATGCCTGAACCTCTGCCAAATTTATCGCCCCCACCCCTTCTATCCATTCTTGAACATCTCTGGTGAGGCCCTGCATCAGATTCTTCCACCCCGATCCGAGACACAACCCCCCCACCCGTGAGAGAGACATACCTGCCGTACAGGTTCCACTTGACTGTGATCAACTTCAGGACCACTGGGTGCATGATCAGGTCCAGCTTCCCTTTCTGCACGATGAACTCCAGCTGTCGAAGTGAGAGTGCCGCTAACAGATGCTAGCATCCCTGTATTTGTCCCAGCTGGGATAGAGCGCCAGGAACATGTAGCCCTCAGATCCCCCAACCCCCCTACCGGTGGCATCGGTTCAGTCACGTTCCTCTCTGAAAAACGACCCAACAAAAATCCCGCGTCACCAGAAGCTGAAGGCTAAACAGGCCAAGCTCTGCTATGGGCCTGCTCAGCGGAGCGAGTGAATCCACTTACCATCTGAGTCACAGGAGCTCCCTTTCCGGGCCGGTTCTGGTTCCAGCAGGTGCAGGTAATAAAACTGCTGTCGAGTTGTATGGTCTGTCAAGTGGAACTGGTTGAGTGCCAAGTGGGCCTTGAATGACATGGTAATATAATGAAGGACAGCAGGACTGTTGGAAAAGTGGGAGTCTAGAAACAGGCGATAAATGAGCCATAAACTCTCCGAAAACTGTGATGAGCTGGAGAGTGACGTGAGAATCCCAGTTTTCATGTTCGGAGAAAGGCGGTGAGCAAGACTCTGCCGCCTGCTTACCACAGGAGCCATCTGGTCAATCAGAGCGGAGATGCAGAGCTGTCCGTCAGAGTCCCGAACACCAGCATCCGCCCCGAGCTCCAGTAGGACACGTGCGGCTTCGCTGCGGCCTGCCGACGCAAGGAGGACACGGAAATATCAGGTGTGCATCATGTGTAAAACAAGGCATGCGATCACACTACAAGCTGCACCCTCTGAAGGTACCGCGGTTAGCCGCCAGCTGCAGCGGCGTTCTCTGCTTATAGTCGCGGGCGCCAATGTCGGCCCCGTGCTGCAGCAGAAGCCTGATGGAAATGGCGGCGTCGTACTTAGCGGCAAAGTGTAGCGGTGTCTGCAGGTCTGTGCAGGTCTGAGCCCCAAGGTCAGCTTCAAGGAACGGGGGAAATGGGGGAGCAAAGCAGAAAGATTTACATGGATGTGTCTTATACAAAAACATACATATTAGGTATCCATTAATTTCATATGGGCTAAACCCTAATCCCACCTCTGACAACCTTACCCGGTCCTAATGTATGCCATAAGTAACCAAACAAAATATAAGATTTTGACATTTTTAGTTTTTTGATCGCATTCACAGATTTTTAGAAAGTTGAGTTTATCCCTATGGGGACATTTTTTCAGTTGCCACAAGGTAAAAAGTCACAGGTTTTTAATCACATTGTGAGAACATTTGGTCCCAATGATAAAAAATATACACAACCTGACACACGCAGACACACACACACACACACACACACAGCCCATCATCATGGTGACCAACTCAAAGGAAGGTAGGACATCAAAAATGAGACCCGCAAACTATTGAAAAGTTAATAGCAAACAATATCCGCAAATTTTACTTCATTTTTATTCATTATAACCTTTAAAAAATGAGGTGTTTGAGGGAATAAGTCCCCATAAATGCAGTGTTTTCCTATTCTACTGCAGACCTCGCCTCTCCAGCAAGAAGCAGATCATTTCCTCATAGTCCAGGGCCGCAGCCACGTGGAGAGGAGTCACACCGTAGGAGTCTGCCTGCTGGATGTCAGCTCCTTTCTCCAGGAAGAAGCGCATCACATCCACATTCCAGGCCCGTGAGATCTGTCCCAGTTATTCAATTATTAAATGCAAAAGAGTAACAAGACATGGCTGACAGGGAAAACAAACAGAGCAGTGACCCCTACAGTTCTACATCCCACCTCATGCAAACACGTCTGTCCATATTTATCTGTAGAGTTGGGATCCGCCCCTTCTGCAATCACATCGCTTAGGTACTGAAGATCCACCTGTAATGACAGAGTGAGTACATTGCCCTATGACATCACAGCTGCTGTCATCTAAAAGCTTTCTTTGGTTACCAAGGTAATGCTTAAATGGCTCCTCCCACACCCCGGGCTCTTCATCTTACCTCATTACTTTCCTGATTACTGGCCCCCATCACTATGAAGTAATCCAGCAGTTTTCTGTTCAGATTTTTGCCTAAGCCATCGGTGACGTCTCCATCATCATGAGCTAGGCCCTGGTACTTGCTCACTGTGGATTTTCCTGTTATTTGGTGACAGGAAGAATGTGCCCATCTACTGTGACCGTGTTCAGTCTGCACATCTACTGCAGTCAGGGTGAAGATCGCAGCCGAATACTCGGGCAACTCGGGAACACTGCGGCAACCGTGAAATAAATGGGTCATTGCTACATAGTCTTGGCTACCTGTGGGTTTCCCGGGCGCGATCACGTGCCCGGCCCGTGTCCAGCGGCTGCAGGTGTAGGACGCCCACCATGCCCCTGCCCCCGCTGTGTTGCTGGAAGACTCTTTGGACACCTGGGGGCCCAGGGGCTGTTGGTCCAGTTGGAGAGACAGACGTGTTACGTCAGCACACCCGATAGAGCCCCCCCAGACTGCATGACGGCCCGGCAAAACTTCACACGGCATACCCAAGAACCCCCCGGACTCAGCCACACAGAGGGACACCATTTAGCGCATTAAGTTCAACGGCAGGCAGCCACAGCAATACTACATACGTGATATTACATCAGAGACCAAAAGCATTCAACAATGAAACGGCAAAGGACTTAATTATAAAAAGGCGATTGTCATACAGTCGCTCCGCTCTTCCTCACTTGCTCGGAATCTCTATCTTCCATCCCAATTGTTGCATTATCATGACCAGCCTGCTCCGGCCGCTTCGGCATTCCACAGCACGTGGTTTCCTAGGGAATGCAAAATTGCTGCAGTAGGGAAGCGTGGTGTAGCTTAAAGGGCTAGCCTGGAGCAGCTAACCTCTTGGGGCCAGCCAGTCAGGTACGCCTTCTGCTGGGGAGGCCTTGTCCCTGGAAAGAAGGTAGGACCCGAAGCAGCAGAGAGCTAAACCCCGACATGTAGCGTGGTCATGGTTTAACTGGCACCCAGCCTGCCCCACTTACCTAAACAACAGGCAGTAAAGGTCAGCTGAGCTCATTACGCAAGCCGAAGGCGGCCGCTTGCCTAATGTTTAACGGGAGGAAACAGCACAATCCCGAGTCATGTTTCATGGACCTTATCTTCTGGCAGTTGCTTGTGTTGACAAGCATTCACCCAGTGGGAGGAAGAAAGCCTGATTTATGGGAGACATGAGTGGCCCCGTGGGTGCATGCCTATCCAGGGGGATGAACAGCAACATGCCACGGGGCCTGGGACAGGGGAGGTCTGGTGGAGTAGTGTGGCCGGCAGGATCTGTGACAGGCGACCCTGTGGGTGGGGGGTGGGCATGGCCCATAAAGCGCTGGCCGGAGTCCAAGAGAACCAAAGTCCAGTATGACACAGAGAAGACCAACAGAATAATGGCGTGGAGATCAAGCTGCTTCCCTTGCTCTTTATTGCTGTGATGTAACAGGAATACGGATAAGCCCTCATTCTTTACACAGCATGACACAGGCGTTTAGAGTCCAGTCCAGGAGTAACGAATCCCATCAATGTCAGGAATCCCACCATTATAATCCAAAACTGAGGTAATACATTTATTCACATTCGCTCCAAACAAATGTCAAAGAAATGCATTTCCTACCCCAAAAGTGCAAAATAATTCAGAAGTACATTTGGCATTAATAATTCGGTGATGATATGTCAATACAACATGATTTCTGAAAATATGACTATGCTAGACAGTGAGTTTCCTACCCAAACCACTTTCAGACACACACCCACACACATACACACACACACACACACACACACATGCGTGCCACTTTTGTAACAGCAACAATAATCATAAATCCAATCAGATCCCCAGATACTGATCTGTTTTCTGAGTGTGCTATTGACTGTTTAGTCCCAGATTGCCAAAGCTGTGCCGGCCAGCTCAGCCGAACCAGTGGCTGCCCATGCACTCCCGGTTCCACTCCACGCGGCACAGCCAGCACCATTCAAATCTGCATTGGGCTCGGGGGCACACCATGTGCATGCAGCCACCTGCAAACAACACACACAGACATGGAGCGGTCAGGGGAGATGGATCAGAATCTGGGAGGGTGGAGCAGTAAGGGGAGGTGGCAGATTCTGAAAGGGTGGAGAGATTGGGGGAGGTGACACAAATTCTGGGAGGGGGGAGCAGTCAGGGGATGTGGCACAGAGTCTGGGAGGGTGGAGGGGTCGGGGGAGGTGGTTCAGAGTCTGGTTGCATGGAGCAGTCAGGGGAGGTGGCTCAGAGTCTGGGAGGGTAGAGGTGTTGGGGAGGTGGTTCAGAGTCTGGTTGCATGGAGCAGTCAGGGGAGGTGGCTTAGAGTCTGGCAGGGTGAAGTGGTTGGGGGAGGTGGTTCAGAGTCTGGCGGGGTGGAGCAGTCGGGGGAGGTGGCTCAGAATCTGGGAGGGTGGAGGTGTTGGGGGAGGGGGTTCAGAGTCTGGTTTCTTGGAGCAGTCAGGGGAGGTGTCTTAGAGTCTGGCAGGGTGGAGGGATCGGGGGAGGTGGTGGAGTGGAAGCGGTTGTGACAAGGCAAGATACACACCGCTCTTCTCTACAGGGATGTGGCAGCGTGGACACGGACGGGTCGTCTCCTCTATGGTCTTCCGGGACGCCTGTTCCCAGCGGGCACGCTGCGCTGCATCCTCATCCACAATGTAGCCCTGCAGACAACACAGGAACAGTAAGGGGAAGAAAGTGGGCAGGGCTAAGAACTGTAGTGCCCTTCCTAGGCCAGTAAATAGTCCGTATATGGTCAGAAAATGACATGAGGTATACCATAGGGACTCTTCTGTGACCTGCCATACCAACCCGCTTAGAGAGAAGAGCTCTTTAATTACAAGAGACAGTCATTCATTACTGTCAATTGGTCACACTTGAGCATATGTCTGTGTAATTTAACATTTATATAACTAATATAAAACACATATACACAAAGCGATGAGTAACAAAGTGACAGCTATCAGAAACTGTTTTTCGTTAGTTATAATTGAATATAATTAAATGGATCTATGTTACACAAAATTGTCCTTCCTGTTATGTATGGTGACACATCTGTTGTGTGCCAACAGTCAAACTGTGTCACTGTACAGAGCAGCTCCCTGGTGAGGAGGCTGAGGCAGCCTGTCATACAGTGTGACTCCTACAAAGAGCCCCAAGGGAGCGGGGGGGGGGGGGGGGGGGGGGGGGTGGTTGGTTACCTGCGGAGCTACCCCCGCCTCTGCCGGACGCCTGCTCTGGCACTCGCCTTCATGAAAGCCATCCTTACATTCACGGCAGAAGACAAACTGCAGAGACAACATAGGGGACAGGGGACAAGAGACAAGGCACAGGAGATAAGAGACAGTGTACAAATGGCAAGGGACAAAACACAGGGGAGAAGAGACAACATAGGGGGCAGGAGATAAGACAGGACAAAGCATGGGGGACAGGAGACAAGACACAGGACAAAGCACAGTATTATGTTAAGATGTCTCACGGTATGGTGCTGATTATATGCTTGGTGCAAAATTCAACAAGAGGTTTTTAAGTAGTTATACTGCAAGACATGTGGCTTGTGGGTATAGAGGATGGGATGGACACTGGTGTGTGCTCACAGACATATTACACACTGTGTTCTCATCCCTTCTTTGTATGACCAGAATGAGATTTTATCACTAAAATGTTCATGTCTCACATCTCAGACGCCATCCATTTATGGTTCATGTTAACTGCGGTCATGTATTTGGCGAGTCGTACATATGCTACAAATGTCCCATTCTTTATTTGACCCCAGAAAAATGGAACATGACGACCCCATAATCCTTAAACATTTTCTCAACCTTGTGACCCATTGCATAAAAAATGTTTTGTTTTTGTCAGCCAGTTTACTCAGATCACAACTAACAGGTCACACTATGGGCTGCACTGTAAACTTAGAAAAAAAACCCCGACGATGCAGTCACATGACATAACCGCTCAGGTTGGTCTGTCATTCCCTCTTCAAGGTTTGGTGTGCCAGTCGGGCACTAGGGGGAGCAAACCCTCCACTGTTTCCCAGCACGGCCCTGTCGTGACTCCCTCGGCCGAATAAGAAGGAGGTTCCCTCTCTATGTGGCCCCACGGAATTATTTTTTAGACATTTCTGGCTCAGCTGTATCACATAAGCCCCGGAGTGACACCGTCCGCCATTGAATTCTGCAGCCTGTGGGTGGCGAGGTGGGGGGGGTGCAATGGGGGGTTTGTAGCGAGGACATTCTATTGTTTGTCCTAAGGGGGAGGGGGGGCACTGTGTCAAGATGGAGAAGGAATTGGGGCAGCCTTGACACGCCTTCAGCTCCTGCTCCATAAGCCTTGTTTGGGTAACTGGTGTGGCCCCCTCCACAAATGACTTTCTGAAGGTGAGTAAGAGGTACTGGCATGAACACAGAAAAAGGAAAATAAAGAAATACCAACAAGACTCAATTACCTTAGACATCCTCACACAGAAGCCGTCATATACAGTTTATGTGCGCATTTCACAGGTTGTGTGCTTTTAAAGCCACCCCGTAATCATTATGTTATTACTTAAGTGTAGTTTCTGCTTACAGGCAGCTTCACAGGCCCAGTACATTTAGGAGGGTGCAGTCTTCTTTACAAATGTGTCTTGTCTTTTGCAGTGAAATGAGCTTATTGCAATTATAACCCTGTGATGAAATGTTAGGCGTTCAGGGCCATTCTTTTTTTCCAGAGCACGAACATGACACCAAATTACAAACTCCACCTCTTCGAAAATAACCACTGGAATGGAACCTGGGGAATGAAGAGGAGTCTGCTGCCTTTCTTTTATTTTTTTACAGAGGGCGGGGAGGGGGATATTTGGGTTGAGATGCACCTAGATGGAACCGGGCCGGCTGACCCCGCAGTGGGCCTGAGAGACCGGGCGGCTTGGCGGAGAGCGGAAAACGTACGAGAGTAGCGGCGCTCCGGTGGCGGCGGCGAGGTCGCGCTGGCGGCTGACCTCATTTCCCTTTCGCCTCCCTCCAGTGAGCAACAAGAACAAACGGCCACACCTCATCCATTCCTCTCAGACGGCATGGCCAGGTCCCCCCACCCGCGCACACTCCAGGGTCACTCAGAAATGGCACAGAATCGCAGCTCATTACGCTTCATTACGCTTACTTCAAATCACAATCGCGATCATATCTGCACAATACATTCAAATCATTTCGTCTGTTCAGCTCTAAACACTATAAAAGAGAAAATAACACTAAAAGAATGTTTTTTTCAGCTGGTTTCAAAGGAAAGTGTGTGAATGGTTGTTTATTCAGTGGTGAGACCTTAAGAGAAAATGAGTGTAATCACAGAGAGGTCATGCTGGGGACTAAATTCTCACCTTTGTCACTACAGGGGTAATCTTTTAGCGGCCCACTGGGGCTGGGGACTTGCACCTGGGGGGGGTGGGGGTGGGGGTTGCATGCTCTCCCCCTAGTTGCACACAGTCAAGCTAACTGGTATTTCTAAATAGCCCCCAATGTAAATAGCCCTGCGTGCCCTCTGCCTTGTGCTCTGTGCTGCCTGGGATTGGCTCCATACTCAGCGTGACTCTGTACTGGATAAGAAGCTGGATTGTAATCTTGTTTAATTAACCCTTCAATTACATGTTGGATACTAGTTTCAATAAAAGAATCACTAGGCAGACTTCCATAATGTACCCTAGTTAAACTATTCCTCTCCCTACAATCCACTAATTACAAATACCTTCCATTTCCCACAGTTTCTTTTAGCTTCCAGCAGGGCAGCTTCCTACCCACTAGAGTTAAAGGATTCAGCTGTGCATTCTACTACCCCGCTGAGCGGTGATAGCAGTCAAAGTCGCAAACAGCAGGGAACGCTGGTGCCCCCCCCAGAGCCCCACTGAAGCTGCACTCATCTTTTATTCCTGCAGCAGGGGCACCTAAACCCATCTGGGAAAAAGAGGAGGAAAAAAACAGGATGGATTGGCAGACCAACATATCGATTTTTGTGTAAGTGGAGTCTGTAACAGGACACAGCGCAAGTGTGAGGAGCTCCCCGGACAGATTTTAAACCACAGCAACTCATCAAAACCCCTTTGATTATGCTTCTTCCTATCCCACCAGGATACCCCTCTGTGATTGGGCCCCCTTCCTATCCCACCAGGATACCCCTCTGTGATTAGACCCCCTTCCTACTCTACCAGGATACCCCTCTGTGATTGGACCCCTTCCTATTCCACCAGGATACTCCTCTGTGATTGGGCCCCCTTCCTATCCCACCATGATACCTCTTTGTGATTGGGCCCCCTTCTTATTCCACCAGGATACCTCTCTGTGATTGGACCCTCTTCCTATTCCACCAGGATACCCCTCTGTGATTGGGCCCCCTTCCTATCCCACCATGATACCTCTTTGTGATTGGGCCCCCTTCTTATTCCACCAGGATACCTCTTTGTGATTGGACCTCTTTATCTGCACCTCATACTACAATGGACAAGACCTCCAATGTCCACCCTCCCACCTTCACCTAGACTCTAGAATGCACACTGCAGGGTGGATGATATGACTTCTCTCTCACTTCCTGGAGGGGCAAGCAGGTCTTAAACTATAGCAGTCTTACAACAGGGCATCAGGGTATCACTGGGGTCTTAGGGGAACTTTAAAAGATAAATGGGCAGGCTGCTTCATTTGCTGAGGTGTCCTTTGCCCTTGAAGCCTATGTAGACTGTCTCAGTCTAATTAAGTAATTGGACATATGTTCATCCCATGGTATCACATGAATACATTTAACTGCCTTGATGATGCAATTACTGCTGTTTAAGAGCAAGTCTCAGTGCGAGACACCGCAACGCTATATATAAGCTAGAAGGAGACAAAACAAAAGCAGACACAGGAACAGGAAGAGGAGGAGAAGGTGGCATCAGCTGGTGGCCAGGTGATGGGCAGGTGGGACAGCTGCCAGGCCCCTGGATGGAGCTCTGAGCTCCATGAATGGGGGGCCGTCTTTGGCCCCCGGGCGCAAGCAGCCGCTGGGGACGAAAGACGCTATTTTGTTTCCCCGCGGCGACAATATTTGTGTTTCCAAAACAGGCAATCAATCAGGCCTGATGGATGGCGAACTACGCCCTGCTTGGTAATCGACTGCGTAATTAGAGAACATTACGCACACCGTGTCATAATTACATCTTAATAGCGGCCTGATTGTGTTCATCTCCCACGGAATGATGGAGGGCCGGATGCGGGGCGGGGAGACGTCGCCACGTGCGACAGCAGCTTGGTGGGGAGGCGGTCGGGGATAGGGTGTGGGCGTGTAACCACGGGGGGGCTATCACCGAGGGAAGGATTGCCAGGAGGCTAACTGAACAGCTCCTGTTGCCTGTCAGGTTCATTACCACGTCATGGAGAGGAATCTGCTAGAGGGAGAAGCAGCTTCATCACTGTGCTCACCCTCCTCTTCCTCCCACTGTCCCATTCCCCAGCTTCGCCAACAGAATTGTCGCCCGCCGGTGGTCCCATGGTCGCCCCCGTGGTGATCATACCCCACATCCGAGCTTGCTGCTTGGGTCGCACCAAACCCGCCTCTGCTCGTGCTCAGGAAGGAGCCCCGCACCGCAGCCTGGAGCCGGGCACAGGACCCCACCCATCTGCAGCAGACACTCCTCCGCGGCATAGCGCTGGTATCGTTCGTACTGACGCCGGAAGAGGGCATGAGAGGGGGGGAGGGGGAGAGAGAGAGAGAGAGAGAGAGAGAGAGAGAGAGAGAGAGAGAGAGAGAGAGAGAGCAAGCATCTTCAAAAACGTCAAGTACACAGAGGAAACACAGTCAGCTTAAAGACTCCACAGTACCACGACCAACGGCTCAGTGGCGACGCGCCAGCAGATTGGCGGAGCACTTATTCCTCAGCACCGCAGCCGTAGAATACGCAGGTCTAACGAGAGCCGCTCAAAATAATCATGCAAATTCCCATCTGTAATGAACGCTAATTGCCATAATTAATAACCGCTTCGATCACAAAAACACGCCCTTGAAACCTTGGAAAGGATTTTCAGCTTGCTGTCTGGCGGAGGGGAAATGAGGTGGAGGAAGAGCAGCAGGGGCGGCCGGGGCAACCTGCACCAGGGCCCGGCAACCACCCACACCCTCCCTGTGTCCCGTGACACTGGGCTCCTCCTCCCCACAGTCCGACCCAGAGCCCAACTGTTAGTGTAACTCTGTTTGCCTTTTGTATTATTCTGAAATAAAAGAGGCTTGTCACGTTTGATGGCACGATTTGCATTTGTGTGGGCTTTAAAGTAAACGGATGTGAGGGAGGAGGCCGGGGGGCTTACGATTGAGTCCTGAGCACACGAGGAGTTACAGAAAAGGGATGGCACTCTTTAGCAGCCCCCTGAAAATGCATTTCACAGAATTTCAAGGTGGTGAAGCGCTCAGATAGCTCGGGGGGGGGGGGCTGTGTCATTCAGGCCATCGTAGGTGACGTAGGACAATCGAAGATGCCATTTTGGGCAGGTGGGGAGAAACCAATGTGACAATTAATAGTCTGTTTGATGTAGCAACCTGACAGGGAGAACGAAAACAGATTTCCCACAAGACAAGGGTGCGGTCAGGATGTAGCCGTTCCGTCTCTCATTGGAGCACAGAGCCCCCTCCCCCACCCAACTGACAGCCCATGAGGGCCCAATGAAAAACCGAAACTCACCTGCTCTTCACCAAGGACCCGGAAGTGATGGACCTCCTTAATTAGAGAGTCTGGACAACCTGCTGAAAGGATGGAAACAGCAAAACAGAAAAAGAGAGGAAGAGAGAGTGAAGAGATTAAGTGAGCCAAGCTGAAGCTCTGTGGACAATCAGGCAGCAGGAGTGATAGATTCAGTCCAGGGACAGGTAGATAAAACCATAAGACCAGCCCTTCAAACCCATTCAACTCCAATTTTGTGGCCTTTTTGGTCTAGAAACACAAACTCCATTATGGCTGACAGGTGCGTTAGCCCAGACTCAAACCTGTAGCAGGAGCAGCCTCCATAACATTCTAACTCCCTGTCTGCCATCACGGAAGGCCTCCCTGTAAGGCTGGATTGCCATTGGCAGATGCATGACCATGAAGACCAATCACGTTTCAGAAATGCCCCACTTGCCAGATTAGTTTGGCCCACTCCTTTAAATGAGCATGTGGTGGCTGCTCAGATTCGGCATGAATATACATGTGAGTGTGGCTGTGCCTGGGCCCAGGTCAGCCAGCCCCACGCTCCTAACAAGCTCTGGATAATGATGCACCTCCTCCACATTTAAATTGACTACTTTGGAGCAAAGGTGGCGCCTGGGAGTGACAGGCTTGTCCTCATGACGTGGGCTAATGAATCGCCGTCTTCATTGCTCCCCTGCTAACTGGTTGGTAGGGGCTTTCTTGAGCCTCCCCCCCCTAGTGCTGAAGGGAAGCTGAAGCCTGTGAGGCATTCCACCCTGGTGCCGAAGCGGAGAGGATGGCGTCATCAAACATTTGGCAGAGATAAACAAACAGCCCTCAGAGCAGGGGTCTGGGTGACATGCCCAGCACCTGGGCCCCAGAACATGTTTGCTGTGGCAGCCGTGTCAGAACCTGGCTCTCTGTCACCCCGCTGCCTCCGGGGTCCACTCCACCATGTTCCGCAGGAGCCGGGAGGCAGAGGAGTGGACAGGGACTGTGGGATGGACTGCATGCCACAGCGAGCAGGGAGTATTTATTCACTTTTGTTTATTCGTATTTGTTTATCTGTGGTGCTTTTCAATTGAAGATTTTATACATTAGTCAGAAAAATGCAGTTTCATTGATAAACAGGAAAGGCTACTTTTTAGAGTTTAGTTACATGATTTGCCTTTCTTTGGAATAATGATGTTTTGTGTATAGGTCTATATTTAAAATCACATTGTGTTATATTTGGGAGCACCTTGAATAAGCTGGATGAAGTAAAGCTCTCTAGGGTGTATGACAAAGTCTGCTCAAAAACTCATTATATAATCTACATGCTTGAAATTTTATCTTACAAAATAAAAACAAGAGATGTCTGGTAGAGAGCTTTCTGGAAAAAGAGAAATATTTAAGCAAAAAAGAATTCAAGTGCAAAAGGCCGGTACTCAGAGCTTAATATTATTCCCCTGATTCTGAAACGGGATCGTAATGCAGAAATTAGGAAATGAGCAGTGAGTTAAAGGAATGATCAGCCCAGAGTAGCCAGGATGCAGCTCCGAACCCCCGAGGTCCTGTCAGCCTTGGGCTGGGGGAACACCGTCAAATCATGGTGGACTGACGGGGATGGGAAGGGATATGTCACCTGCAGGGGACCTCAGAAACACGATGGAGCTCAGGGGGTGATTGCTGGTGCAGCCCTTGTCCACCTGTTCCATGGTGAAGTTAACGGGCCATTCAAAACATCTCCCCCCAGCTGGGGCATCTATTCTCAGATCACTACGCCCAGGTTCAAGGGCCGAGGCATCAGTGGCGAGGAGATGGAGGCGATGTCGAGACCTGGGACAGGGCTTGCGGCTTGGGGTTGCTGGTCCTAGACCCGGAGGGGCTTGCGTATGATCTATTCCCCTACCCTGCAGCGCAGTGCTTAGCTTAAAACACTCCAGGAAGCGGCAATGACAAGCAGTGAGGATGGAAGGAAGTTCCTATAGCAGCGAGCCGCAAGCCCACATCAAGCTGGCATGGGAGAGTGTGGGCACTGATACACACACTGGGGGCGTGGGGGCCACAGAGCCAACAGGAGCAGCCATTATGCATCATAACAAAGCGTCTGAAACACCCCCTGAACAAGATTAGCTTTTTTGGGAAACTAAATTCAGGGTCCGAACTGCCAGTGACGTTTTTGGAGATGGAACTAACAAGCATGTTGGTGTGTGGACCAGAAAAACGCCTTGGATTTTACAACAAAAAATCCTTGTGTCCCTTCCAAGCTGAGAGTCCCCTCACCCCCACCCTCTGCTGATGCAGAATCTGGCTCTAGCTTCTCTGGACCAGTATGAGCAAGACCAGAGAGGAAGGAAGCCACATCCTGCAGGTTTGATGAGTGGCCGAGCACCGAAGCCACAGTGAGGAAATGGGGAGTGGCGCCGCCCTAGGGATGGAGAATGCTAATGCAGTAATCTCTCCGGGGCCCCTCTAAAGCTTCACTTTTATCATGCAAATGCCTCCGACGAATGTAAATCAGACAGACAGGCTGGGACATCTTAGAAGGAAGACATCTCACTTTTGTCTAAATGTAATTAGAGATACAGTGGGGGTGCGGAATGACATGACGTTGCCATGGTGACGTGTTGATGGTCCACGCAAGGGGATCTAATGGGGGGGAGAGCATGTACAAAAAGAGCGGGAGCATAAGGACGAACACAAGAAGAGGAATGGGTGGGGAGAGAGACGGCTTTGAGGAAGCCAACAGGTGGCAAAGGAAACGGGGACAGAGACAGAGAGAGAGGGACAGACAGACAGAGAAAAAGACATGACAGAGAGAGACAAAGACAGATGGTGAGCAGAGATAAAGATGAAGAAACAGATGGAGAGAGAGATACAGAGAAGACAGAGCCAGGCAGAGAGACGAGGGAGATGGTGAAAAACAGGAAGTTGGAGGACGGCACAGTGGCACAGAGGACGGAGAGGGAGGCAGAGATATCGGTGAGGAAGGTGGAGGGAGACACAGGGAGTGACTGACAGATGGGAGGCCAGGGAGCCCGCAAGACCCATCAATGCCCTCAACTGACCCATTGACCCACATTTGAACCCAGGCTCCGTAATAAATGATCTAACAGGGATGCCATGAGAAAAGGGGGTGGGGCCTCATCCGCACCGGAGAGGAGAGTCAGGAGACCACAATTCATATTACGTTACCACACCTGCTGGCATGTGGAGTGCTTTGCATTTGATCATTCAGATTCTGTGGCCCTGAAAAGCTCCCCTCTCTCAAGATCCCTGGTCTGTGAGCCTCCTACCTCAATTGAGAGGCCCTGGTTAAGGGCTCCCATTTGTATTCTGGGAATCGGGATGCCAAGTGGCTAATGTCTACAAAAGCTTACAGAGACACTGAGGGGTGTGACCGGGAGGGGGAGATGGCCAGCCTGATGTGGGCAGGTAACCATTATTTATCTGCTAAGTACGAAGGAAACGGCCATGTCCCAATGGTGTCCCCTTCCTCACAGAGGGCTGGACCATCACTGAAGCCATCACATCCATGACTTTGATCAAGTGTTTAATCTTCTGTCATCACATTGTTCCTCTAATGCCTATACATATTTCAGAGCGGCACGCACGCGGACGCATGCACGCACACACAAACAGGATAATGAACAACGCCGGCGGATCGTTAAAGCGCCATTTAGCAGATTTTTGGGCGATTAATTACAATTCGCCGCGTTAGCGGCAATGAGGATGCCGCGGCCGATTTATCAGGGCCCCTCGTCAGCAAAACGACATCACATTAGACGTTCAAGGAATTTGTCACTAAACGCAGCAGGATGAAAGGACCTGGGTGGCAGGCTGAACAGGAGGAATTTCGGGAGACACCTTTGCAGCAAAAGCGTCAAAGTGGCCTGAAAATCAGTCCCGCAGGGACGCCCCAAAAGGTGCCCAGACACACCTGTCTATTCTCATTTCATTCTGTGGCCGTATCTTAGACATTGCTCGTTGGAAGTCAGGACCGCGGGGCAGTGAATGGAATTGCTTTCATTTCATACAGCATGGACACAGAGAGGAGAGGCTGGGTCCAGTCCAGAGCAAACCTGCCCAGGCTTTTCTGCAAAGCAGGAGGAGCCTTGTTCCTGTGGTCTGTCTGTCCTCCCCCCCACCCCGCCCTCCAGACTGTCCCTCCCCTCATCCCAGCCAGGTGGAGCATCCCACTGAATGATGTCCTCCCCTCCGACAACTTCTGAGACCCCTGGGGGTCAGCAGTACCCTACAGGCCATACGCCCTTGCCCCGTGATGATGGTGTCCCTGATAACGTGCTGCCCCTCTCGCTCACCAGCCCCGATGCCTTGATAGCCCTTTTTCTGAAGGACTTTGATGCCCCCTTCCCCCCCATCCACATCAGACTTCAGTGTCGCTGCATCTGAGAGCTTTGATGGCCCTCATCTCAGACTGACTTTCATGGTCTCGCCTTTGATGTTTCCTCATGATCCATCGGCTGCTTGCCCCCAATTATAAGACTAATGGAGACCAACTGTACAGCAAAGCAGATAAACGACAGAATTTCGCCCCTCCCATCCCACCACATCCCCCCACCCCTCGTTTCTGACTTGCCGGATTTAAAAGATATGCAATCGATTTCGCACGCATAATCTCATTTCCTAATCAACATCTGATTGCGGGTTATGAGAGAATGGAAATCTGAATTTGCATTTGAAAGCACAATCAAAATCAATGGCTTTCATTTAAATTATTTACGTAGACAATCGATATCTCCGACTGCTTGCGTTTATCTGCCCAAACGACTACGGGATCAAGAATTTTCTCCACTGATATAATTAATTAGTCGCGTAAACAGAACGTGAAATGCATCACTGCCGTTCTGCATTTCCATCAGTCCATTTGCTGTTAAATAATCCCTCCTCTACATCAGTCCAGAATCCAGCATGGAGAAATCATGGCTACAGTGGGTAAGACTCCTGCCTGGCATGTTAATCACAAGCTTCCTGTGATGGTGCTGATCCTGAGGACGGCCAGTGATCAGTCACAGTGCCCTGGTGGACTTCTGGCTCAATTGGTGGGCAGGAATGTAAGCTGTATGACTCGCTTTGATTAAATATACCATATGGACAAAAGTATTGGGACATCCACAGTGATTACAGGAACTGGCCACATAAGCCACACCCATTACTGGCATACAGGTGTATAATATAGCAATCAGCCATGCAAGCACCCAGAATTAACAATGGTAGCAGAATGGGTAGTCATACAGAAGAGGTTAGTCAACCTAGTACTGTCATTGGACACCACTGTACACCTTTCCAAAAAGTTGGTTCTCTATATTTATGTCATGCTAGAGCAGCCCTGGCCAACTGCAAGTCAAGTGATTGTGAAGTGGAAACATCTGGGGGCAAGTTCAGCTGCAAAGTGGCAGCCACAGAAGCTCACAGAAAGGGAACTGATTACTCAGCATCAATACCCAACCTGAATGGCAGCAAATCCCACCAGCAATGTCCCAACATCTAATGGAAAGCCTTCCCAGAAGAGTACAGGCTGTTACAGCAACTAAGGGTTAGCCAACTTCATATTAATATCCTTTGATTCAGTGCGAGATGTTAGACAGGCTGGTGTCCCAATACATTTGTTCATATAGTGTATGTCAAGATGGCTCAAAAACAAAACGATCTGAGGCAGACACTGGGGATTCGATTTTGGCTACAAGTGGGAAAAGCTTCCACCCTTCAACTCAAAACAGCCCCCCTGCCCCCGAAACACCAAAAGGCGGGACTCAGGGACGATGACACAGGTCCATGCTGGGGAGGGAAGATGTAACATTCAACCCTTCTGATAAATATAGCCGTCAGGAGGGAGTGAGTCAGCAGGGCTTTGTTTCAGAGACATTAGCATGATGTGTGGAGCTCTCCGGGGTGAATCGGGCTGGAGGGTGGGGGTGGAGGGACACCCCAACAGTTATGCTGGCTCTTAATGGCAAAGATTTACAAAAAGAAACTGTTTCTGCTACTTTATAAACTTATCAGGAACCTGCTGCTACTGGCAGTGGTGTGAACATGTCTAATGGCCCGTTTAATTACACCATCCGCCAGTGTCTTCGGGACACCAGGGACCAGGATGGTGCCTTGGGGGCTGCTTCATCCACGCCCCCCACCCACCCTGACCGCCTGCCAAATGGGGGTATGGAACCTGTGAAAATGCAGAGAATTTTGTGGGGCAAACTGGATCCGCATCAGTCATCCTGTCACACGGAGGGACGAAACCCTAAATCCGCGTAATTAAGTATCTGGCACGTTTCGTCACCCTAAAAATCATCGCCGGTAATAAAATCCACTGCTTTTATTTTACCCACCACCCTGCCAGGGATTAGCGGCTGGATGATGGATGGATGGATGTTTTAATTTTAATCCAACAAGAAATTTATATGTACACACACACACACACACACACACTACATGAAATATATTAAAATCTGCATCATATAAATAAATATTTACACATCGCCTGTGTGTGCTCTCCATTTAACAAGCAGAAGCAATTTTGGACAAGGTCATGATTTTGACAAATAAGTTCCATTTGTAAGCTTTACCTTTCCTTTTAAACTTAAAGTAAGCATATCACCTGTCAGCTAAAGATCTTACCGCCATAGTTTATATATTTAAAATCCCTGTACATGGAAAAAAAATCACTCAGCCTACGGTACTCCTGCCACACAGACACACAACAGGCAAAAAAAAAAAACAGGCCTTCATCGAGCTGACATCTCACATGCTGTTCCCCAGAAACCATGCTGTAGAAAAGCCCTTTGAAGACGTGTGCAAACAGAGACAGGCGGGCGACAGGACAGGCACGAGGCACTATCCAATCAAACATCTCCAGCGGCTGGGAGGTACGTCAACGCCTTATCGAGGCGGCTGGCACGTCACACCACCCCTGAGCTGTCCGGCGACGCATTTTTGTTGGAGCTCCTCACAGAGCAGGGCACCCCCGCCAGACAGCCAGACCAACACGGGTAACCCTCAGACACTTGCGGAACACTTCATGGATGGAATCCGAGAGTTTCCATGGCGATACAAGAAGTGAAAACCAATTGCCTCACTTCAAAGGCTCGGAGACTTAAAAGCCGCACTGCAAAGTGCATCTTATCGCTGCTCCTGATGGCAAAGCGCTTTACTGAGCATTACTCCCGTGAGCGGGCTCGTTTTCAGAAACATTTCGCTCCCCCGAGAAACCTCTGCTCCCTCACCCCAGAGATGGAGGCCACACACGTGCCTGTTTACAAACCCCAAGTGCTGAGCCCCAGAGCGCGGCCCTCTGAGAGAGGAACATATTACCGTGCTGCTTATCTGAAGCTTTTACCCAAAGCCATGTAGAATTTCACTCATTTTCAGGGGCACATTATTTGATCTGAATAATTCTGGGTAGGTACCTCACTTAAAGGTGCTGCAGGGTGCCTTTCTGGGAACGTTTCGGTTTAAGAACAGCGGGTACCCGGGGAGTCTGGCAACTCCCAAGTTTGCATTTTTTAGAAGGTCTGCCTATCAAAGAGGCTACTTTGGGAAGGAGGTACTTCGGAAGGTTCCAGACACCGGAAAGGCATAGGTTTCTAAGAAGAAATGGAAATGGGGGGTGCTCCACACTGGTCCTTCATCAGAGGGCGGAAAATAGCTTATAGCTAAAAAGTTAAAAATGAATAGGCAAAATCAGCAGAAATGCTGCCCCCAGCCAGACAGGAATTTTACCTCTTATTAGCTGGAATCCGAGGGGATGGAGGGGGCAAGGGGACTCTGGAGCTCCAAAGCATCTCCATGGGTGATAAAAGCTAGTCAGATACTTCTTCTGTTATTTTCAAGTGGGTGGGATCAATCCATTCTTGGCCGGGGGGTGATGAAATCGGTCGTCACGCCTTCCCTCTCTTCACCAGTGCAGTTCTGGGTTGCAGTATGCTTTGTTAATAGGTTAAAAACATCTCCCGTCAGTTCACGCACCCCTTTGTGTTTGGTTTGACTGCGTCCGTCCTTTTCTATGTTTTCCCGTCGTGCAAGGAGGTTCAAACCGCTTCAGCTTCCCCACCGCGCTCTTAAAGGCACGCACCCGAGATGAAACAGCGGCGAGCTCTATTACCTCCCAGTCACATCTGAAAGCTTCTATATTTAACTTCCCCCCACTTCTATTGTTGTGCTAAATCCTCTTATGCTGAGCTCGACTTAGCATTTGGGGGGGAAAATATGCCGGTTTGATACACGGAAAGAAAAATAGAGGTGGGGCCTGATCAGAGCTGTCCGATCTGCCCCAAACCCTGCTGTGCCCAGCAGCGCTATTTACCACCACTCAAATCACAAATTTGTGCAGGGCCCCCTGTTGGTCACAAACAGTCACTACACTGGGGGGGAGGGGGCAGAGTTCCCAAAGTGATTTTTGAATGGGGCCCCAGTAACGACAAACTCGCTCAGGGCTGTGATTCCATTTTTTGTACATGTCTGAAGTCAGTGCAGTTACTTCAACGTAAAACAGTTTTCCTAACCTCTTAACAGGAGAAAAACTGGTTTTTAAATTTTTTTTTTTGTTATTTTAAAAAAGAAAATAATACAGTTTGTCACCCAGATTCTGGTCGTCAAATCATTGAGAAAATTACTTTAACGAGGACCAGAATTTGATGATGAAGACCAACACTACAGCCCCAAGCCTGGTGAGCGAGGGAAGAGAACGAAAGCGGGTCAAGCCAGAGAGGAAACAGAACAGCCGGACCAAAACACCCTGAGAAAAATCCATCAGAATTATAACTCAATTTCCACTTTAATAACTAGCTGAAATAGATAACAAAAAAGTACCTTTTTCATGAAGAGAGGAGCCACTGAATCAATACTCATATAAAAGCCTGGTTGGTGTCCCCTAGATATAAATACGAGCCATATTTCACCCCCTGTGCACGCCTCGGGCATCCCGAGCCTGATAAACAGGGATTGAAGACTTCCGACTCTCATTTTTAACGCCCTTGTAGCAGGTGAAGGGCAGATGGGCTGGACATGGAACTGGGCGCAGGCCAAAGGCAGAGAGGAGGGGGTGAGGTGGTGCCTGCCCTCAGCTCCCCTGATTCCCTTCCCTGCACAAACGGCTCCGTCTCACCCCATTAACGCGACGGTTGTTCTCACCATCGGCTCCAGCTGCTTTCGGGGGCTGAACACAAACCCAGGAGACGCAAAGGGGCGCTCTCGTTCCCCCACAGGATAACTCTCTGCGTAAACGGGCTGGAAGCTCTGAGCCCCTAAACCAGAGGAACGGCCAGCGATCCTGGCTCTTTCCCTGTCAGCCTGCTCCATCCCCTGCTGTGTCTTTTTACCATTGCTGGTGATGAGAGAGGATGGGAGGGGGGGAGTAGGAGAGACAGGGAGGACGCAGGGAGGCCCATAAGACACACAGCGAGACCTCAATTACATGCAGAGAGCCCAGCGACGCGCTCCCACCCCCACATCATATCCCCACCCCCACCGTCAGGTAGGCCGCACATCAATCTGCCTCAGATGGCACAAGTTAAATCGTTTCTTTTTTTTTAATCCAAATTTCCAACCTGCTAATTATCTGCTAATTATCTCGTTGATTAAGGAGCGCGCGGCCCTGTCCTGGAAGTGACGGGGCTGTTGATGAGGATTAATGGGCCCGCCTCTCCCAGCACCGGCAGGAAACAGGTTCATTACCGGACCGATTGGGTCTCTGGGCCAGCGAGACAGGCAAGGCCACCCGTGGCTACCTGGAATGGGAGCACCTGGGCGTGATCTGGCTCAGAACCGCTTTTGAATGAATGGGCCTCACGGATCCAGTAAAGGCATTCTCTAGCCCAATACAGCGCTGATCAATCAGTCAGGTGTGTGCATCCAAGGGGTCGTATGCATTATTTTGTTGTATTACTCAAGATCTGCTTGTTCTTTCGAAATATCGCCGTTTTATCTACCGACGCATTAAAAAGGGAAGAATCGTGATGTCGGGCCATGAATCTCAGCTTTGAAGACTCCCAGATGGTGGAGGGGGGCCAGCTCTTATAAGGTGGTCCAATGACATGACTTGGATCCTCTGATCTGTGGGGAGAGAAGCTTCGCAGATAATGGCTCCCCCCATCTATGTGGGAATGGTCGAGAAGACTGGGAAGGCCAATCAGGAGTGGTCACCTGGGATACGCGTATACGGTAGGTATTCCGATATGAAGGTGGGCAGAAAATGGGGGTAGGGGGGCACAAGTACTGCCAACCGCAATACGATGCTTTTTACTTAAAGCAATCTCCTCCATGGGTTTAAATGGAGCTTAAAGTATCTTCAGAATACGTACCTGACAGCTTCCAGTGACTGTAGTGATGATTATCACTTACAATGCCTCGCGATACAAAAAAACCCACGCATTTCTGGACTGACATGACAAAAGGATCCTTTGTTGATGAGCCTCACAAAGACAATTCCGTCCCCATTATTCTATTAAAGCGTTTTTTCCTTCCTGATTGTGCAAAGACAATAACTCGCATCAGTCTGCCAAACGCTTCACAGGCAGGGTGAGATCACACGCACCAATCGGCTCACCCCACTCCACTGGTCGTCTCCGCCTTTCCTCTCTCTCTGAATTCATGCTTTCCATTCAGTTGGCACCCACACACCTCCCCCACCCATTAGACACGGGTGCAGGCATGGGAAAGGTGGGGACATTCCCATTCGAATGTGGCTTTTTATGGCCATCCCTATCCATTTTTCCTGCTGTTTTTTTGGAATGTTCTCCAGCCACGTTTCAATTTATAGTCAGCTGGGATTTCAGAAGACTAGGCACCAGCCAGTGGGTGCCTTCCTGCCTGCAACACCCTGTGTCTAACCATAACGCTTGAAGACTTGACCCCCCACCCCCAAATTGTAGCTCCCCCTTGTTTATGCTTTTACAATGTTATGAATAAAAGATAACAGTCTCCTTGACTTTGGAGACAAGTACCGTTTCAGTTCATTGTGATTATCCACTGATTCAGAGTTGGTGAGTTTGTGTTAAGTTATTACCTGTGAGGCAGCCATCTTGGCCTTGGCCTAAATGCCGCTTCCAGTTCATCCCAGAGACACTCGGCTGGGATTAATTCTCCATTGACCATGACCACAATCCCACTTTATTCTTTGCAAACCAAAACATTTGCACTATTCATGGGTTGTAACAAGTGTTGTACAATCCATGGGAGTAGGTGTGTCCTGTGCCTATTTGACAGAATAAGAAACACACCTATCATTTCTTCGTCAACCCCCCCAGCCTCAATGGAAATCGAGGTGCCCACAATAGCTACCCCACATTCCCAGTCGTCCTGAGTCTTTACCCCAGAAAAGAAACGAGATTCAGCTTGGCTCTTCCCAAGAAAAAACACAGGCCATGGTTATACTCAGAAGACCCTAATCCCGTTTGCTCAGGTTTTCTTTCACAAAGAAACAAAGACGAAGTCCTTTCCTGGACAATCACCCTGCGGCGCCTCCTACAGGAACAAAGATACAATAACAAGACGAATAGCCAAAAAAACCCCTCAAACACATTTCTTAGATGTAGGAGGGCCATGAAATTTTGCCTCTTTTAACCCAAAAATGTGGATCAAAAGGAAACCATCCAGGAGCTGACTCAGAAGTCAGCGCGCATTAGCGGAAAGGGGGTCCACACTCAGGGCTCTGCCATTGGCGGCAATCCTTTATTTACAGCGCCCTCGTCCTCCTGCTTCCATCCCCCCCTCTGGCAGACAAGCACGTTCCAGCGAGGCCGTTAAAGTTATTTAAAAGTGGCAGTGCCATTTAACGCCGGGGTCTGACCTTTTCCGCGCGACTGTCCGTCCGCAGCCACGCGAGCTGTGATGGATCGCCTTGGTGCACGAGAGGCTGACACACGAACGTACACACAGAGACACACACACACACACACACACACACA
>JAAGVU020000111.1:919739-930760 GCA_011763525.2 Mormyrus iriodes
TACAAGACTTTTGGCATTTTTAGTTTTTTGATTGCAGTCACAGATTTTTATAAAATTGAATTTCCCCTTGTGGGGACCAAAAAATTTAAAAGGTTACAGGTTTTATCACATTGTGGGGAAATCTGGTCCCACAATGTAATAAATACAAAAAGTCACACACATACACATACACACACACACACACGCACACACACACACACACACACACACAGACACATACAAATACACACAATTCAGGACAACATTCCAGATCATTACTGATTTACCTAAACTGGCCTGAAATTGCTTTACTAATTATGACTACAAATGACAGAACAGGTAAAGAAACACTGTGAGGTATGGGACTATATGTCTGCATGCTGATTTGTAAAGCCTGAACATGCAATCACATCCGCACACAATTACATAATATAGTAACACACAAGTAAAGCAACATATACATGTTATATGTAATTCTATATACAGAGAAGCTGCATGCAGAATTACATATATATGACTACATGTATGTATTTGCTGATATATGTACTTTTCATATATTAAAAAACATCTGTAGTAAGCAGCAGCATTTCGTTTGCCCATCTGAGGAAGGAGTGCGTGTGCGTAACCTCTGATAAAACTGTTTACCCCCGTCTGCTACTCCCCCCAACCTTGAGAGACAGGGAGGGAGTGCAGATTGGAGAGTGAGGCCAGGAGACGTGGAGTGGCCCCCACCCCCTGGGCCATTACATCCTGGCAGTTACAGATGGGGTAGGCCGGTAGGGGGGCAGCCGGAGCGTGTCTCTGAGGAGGGCGCCCCGATACCATCGGGCCCTAGCCGCTGCAGCGGCCCCGGCGCCATCCATCACCACTGCCTGCGGCCTCGGCGTCCACGGTTACTGAGTCCCACCCGAGGGGGGACATTTTACAGGCAAGCGTACTCTGCACATACACACTCTCCCTCTCTCTGTCTTTCGTTCTCTCGCTCTCTCTCTCTCTTTCACACACACACACACACACACACATACGCACACACACACACGCACATGCACAAACAAATAAATGCGAATGAGACACTTAGTGTAAGGACAGTCACAAACACTCAAGGAGGGGGGGACACTGACCCGGGCAGGGCAGGGAGTATCCGACCTCAGTGTGGTACACAAACTGCCTCTCATTGAGCCGTGTGATGCAGTAGACATGGAAGCATTCCAAACAGATGACATGCCGGTCAGGACATGGTGACACCAGCACCGGGCTCCTGGACAGGGTGAGCACAAAACGAGAAACACTCTCAGTGTCACGGTAACACCCAGAAACCACCTGGCAGTGTTCAGGACCCAAGAGGTAGTGAAGGCAGGGTGAGGAGGCAAGTGGTGGAACGCCTACAGCCTGGACCAGGACCTCCCAGCCTACGGGAGAGTGATGACCCGAGCGCGTATTCTGACATCATCAATGAGCAACGCAGCAGTTCTCAGAGCTAACAGTGCTAACAGCAGTGGTGGGGCTTCCACTGAGATGCTGGCACCCACAAAGCCACTGTTTCCTTCACAGGAATACGGCATGTTGAATGTGGGAGCCAGAACCTGCAAAGATGATCTTGTTCAGATATGGCGGACATGGGGTGGGATGGGGGGAGCAGAGGGAGTTGGCAGTAGGATGGGGGTAGGGTTGTCATACGTCTGGGTTTCCCCGGACACGTTCTTTTTGGGTCCCTGTCTGGGAGTCCAAGCAGTTTTTCAAAAATCTGTAGTTTGTCCGGGATTAGTGCTACATCCCGTATGACCCAGTGTTGCAAGTTACAGTGCAGCACCAAGTGAAGGAAAAGGCACCGATTTGCAATATACGCCAGCTTATGAGCATCATCACACAGCATTTGCAAGGCTCTTGCACACGTTTACTTAAAAAATGTAACGATATGTACATCCTTACATGTCGTGCTACTCATGAGTGATGTGAACTTTCGTGTTTCTGTGTGAACAGTGAATCGCGAGGTTTGCTCAAAGTTTAACTTTAGTTTAGAGTTTTGTAACTTTTATTGAAAAAGACTTGTATACACATATATTGTGTCAATTGTGTGTAGACTGTAAAATGAGAGTTAGCTATAAGGTTACCACACATCTGGGTTTCCCCTGGTGTGAATTTTCATTTTATAGCATGGTTAGGGATAACTAATTATTCATAAGAGATGCACTACCTGATTGGCCAGTGAACATGAAATCTCATTAATATTCAGATCCCTGGACACGTCCTCTTTTTCGTCTCATTACATATGGTAACCCTAAGTGTTAGTGATCTCAGCTGACAAGGCCGTCTCTGTCTGACCACAAACCACCAGAAATGAAGGGCTTTATGAAAAGTTGTTGCTGGCTCCCAGCCCCTCCTGAAGCCCCATAACTCAAACGCGTCTCTGGCTCACTCTTCTGGCCATTATTCCTTTCTTACCCCAACCCCCTCCCCACCCCATCCTAAATGACTGTGCGATGCTCCCCGGTGACGACCTCCCAGTACACCTCCATTCAGTGCTGTCTGGACCTGGCGCCGCTCACTAGAGCTCATTACCGCTACCAAGCTCTGAGCCTTGAGTGACGTTTGACCTGGGATTGTCACAGAGATACCCTCTCCGCCCACCCACCCTGCCAGAGAAACTGAACAGCTTTAGTGGAATTAGAGCAGGGGACCCATCAGAGCAGCCACAATCCCACTGGCGGGATCACGGTGCTGCTCTCTCTGCACGTTTCATGCCCCATTTCAGTGCACCACTTTCTGATTTGGCTCCATTGTTTTCCCCTGATTGCAGTGTTGCCTACCCCGCCTTCTGGGTAAACACCGTACACAACGAAACCACAGCAGAACCCCCTCCTCATCCTGAGAGCTCCTTTCTCCATGCACTCTCCTCCTTGAGACCCGTCACAGGACTGTCTACAGCAGGGGTAGGCAATCTTAACTGCAAAGGGCTGCAGTGTGTGCAGGTTTTTGGGATAATCTTTAGGTCAGCTGATCAAACCCAGGTGTTACGGCTCTTCAGCCAATCAGTCCTCTAATTAGTAATGTAATTAGGGAGCTGCAGTGAAAATCCACATATGCAACTACCCTTTCTGGATAAGATTGCCCATCCCTGGTCTACAGTCAGGGGGGCCTGTGAAACCCAAGGGGGCATGTGGACTCACAAGATGTCAGTGCAGGCGATGCAGGGGACACCCCGGATGTTGGGCATGATGAGGTCCAGGGCCACAGACGTATCGTCAGCAGCAGTGGGGTGAGCAGCACACTTCAGGTAGAACTCCTGCAGGGGTTGCAGGCGAGTTAGGGCAGGACCAGCAGCCCAAGTACCCACTGGTGACTCAGAGAGACTCCCTCCATTACGCTTCCTGCTATAGGCCTACTTCGACCACCCAATTCAGGGGCAAATCTACGATTTTTTTTTAGGTGGCGGGCAAAACAGGGGCTATGATTCATACAGAGGGGCCAACCCTATTGTTAGCTAATAATATGTTTTGAACTGGTGATTGACAGGTGAGGGAAAACTTGGGGGGCCAATCAGCTTTCAGCTGGGTCCAATTACCCTATGGCCCCGCCCCTATATACACCCCTGACACGATTTAATGGAGGGTCCAATGGCTGATGTGAAGGGCTGTGGGAACCTCATGGACAAGATTTCAGGACATCTGAGGATATGATAGGAAATCCGATCTTTGGGAGTATTTGGGGGGACAGGGCTCTTACCGCCATTCGGCCGTCACAGTCCTGGGACTGACATACACCATGTATTCTGTTCGGGAGGAGGACATCATCCCAACAGGAAGGACCCTGTAATGGAGGGGGGGAAACTGAATGACTAACTCCTCCAGCATATCTCAACATACCCAGCATACCTTGCTCAGACTTCCCAGCATGCATTGCTTATCACTGCATAACAGCAGGTGCCTGAACGGCAGCATGGAGACCAGCGCCCACCCATGTGCCTATGGCATCGTTTACAAACCGAAAGCAAACCAGCACAGTCAGGACCATAGTCAGGCAGCAAAATCTTGACATGTCTGAACTCTAAAATGCAAACCTATGGATAAAGGTTTCCGCAGGACAGGAATGCGAGGAGACCCCAAATTTAGCGTGATCTTCTGACGATCAGAAAACCCTCCTCAGAGCCTGATGGAACATAGATTAAAACCAGTTTTTTCATGCAACCCGTGGGCATCTGTGCCATTCAATAGGATCCACAGGTTTGGAACCAGGTGGAACAGGTGTGGCCCCGCGTGAAGTCAAATTAGTACAGCCAGTAATGCATGTGTGTAATAATTATACCAATTCAGTTGCATTTAGAGAATGAGACAGCAATGCAGCCACCCCACACTAGGCTACCCACCCCTCCCCAACGGAGATGCCTTCCCAACTCCACCCACGACCAGCAATAGCCCCAGGGCGCCAACAGCCAGCCCTCCTCTTCGTCGTTGTCGTCCTCCTCGGTCGCCCAGGCCCTGATTAGCATAAGCATTTAAACATTCTGACAGGCGCCTTAATAAGCCTCCAAAAGGTTAAGAAAATCATTACTTCCCCTGCGTGGGGAGGAGTGCGGCTGGGTGTTAATTTGGCAGGGCTGGATCCGGCACGGAGCGCCGGGGCTCCGAGATTACGCACAGACACCTGCTCGGAGACAGCCGCGAAAGGTCACATGGACCGCCGGCATTCTCTCCAACACAAAAAACACCTCCCCTGAATGTAAATGATTAATGAGAGAGCCGGCGATGAATAATTCACAGCACACCTCTCCATTGTCAGTGGAGGCCCTACCTCCTGCCGTATCGCTTGTGCATGCACGCAGGACAGGAGTAAGCGTCCAGATCTACAAAGCTTTAATTCAACTGCTGTTTAACAAACACCGATTTGTTTTAATGCAGTCTTAGTTGCGCCTCCCCCAAACCAGGTATCTACATCTCAACTACAATGGGCCAATCCCTTGACCCCGCCTTATTACCCACCCCACAAGGCCACTGAAAGAATGGCCACGGCGGGTAAAGGCGGAGTCAGGACGAGGCTGAGATCTTGGGTGTTCCTCAATATGCGTACTTGATGGTACTTGCGTTCTCATGTGCCCTTTTTATGTCATCTTCCATCGCCAAAGACCAGTTCCAATATTCAAGAACAGAAGTACAGAGGATGGCAAAAAAATCATCATTTGCATCCTCGCTGAACAAGAACAATCCCATGATTCATTGCGACCGAAGGTTGTTTTTGGAAGGTAAGTTACCAAGACTTGTCTTGCCAAGACCACAAGTACAATCTTTGCGTTCTTGGTATTGAGAAACACCCTTTACCCGCACTGCTCATGGGGCAATGATGGAAGGGAGGTGCACATTTCCAAAGACAAACGGTCTCACATCACTGTGCTGTGACCTTCAGCTAGGGGTTAGTGTTTCATTAAGCAGCCCTGATGTAGGCAAGAAGGTGTATGTGTGTGTGTGTGTGTGCGTGTGTGTGTGTGTGTGTGTGTGTGTGTGTGTGCGCGCGCACGTGTGTGTCTGTGTGTCTTTGTTTTTATCTATTTATGAGAGCGTTTCAGCAAAAAACTCCCTGCTGAGCAGTGATTGCCTCCCCTTGTGGGGACGTCCCCATCAACTAAAAAAAACAAACAGTACGTGCCAAAGCTTTGCTTTTGCTATCAGATTCTGTTTGTTTTTCAGTTTCCTTGGGGGGTTATGGACCATTAATCGCATTAAATATTAGAGTTTTAGTGTTGGAATTTAATTGCACAGGTGTTTGTGCATGTCTCTGAGTGTGTCTGTTTATGTCTCTCTGTGAGTGTGTGTCTGTTTGCCAGGGACAGTGTGTGTGTCTGTGTGTCTGTCAGCTTCACCGTGTGTGTCTGTGTGCATGTCAGTGTCACTGTCAGTATCTGTGTCTGTCAGTGCTACTGTGTGTGTCTGTCAGCGTCACCGTGTGTGTCAGTCAATGTCACTGTGTGTCTGTGTGTATGTCAGTGTCACTGTTTGTGTCATTGTGTCTGTCAGTGTTGCTGTGTGTGTCTGTGCGTCTGTCAGCATCACCGTGTTTGTGTCTGTCAGTATTACTGTGTACGTCTGTGTGTCTGTCAATTTTACTGTGTGTGTCTTTGTGTCTGTCAGCACCACTGTGCGTATCGGTGTGTCTGACTGTCACTGTGTGTGTCTGTGGTTCTGTCAGTGTTACTGTGTGTGTCTGTCAGTGTCACTGTGTGTATCAGTGTGTCTGACTGTCACGGTGTGTGTCTGTCAGTGTTGCTGTGTGTCTGTGTGTGTGTCTGTGTCACTGTGTGTATCTGTGTCTGTCAGTGTCACTGTCTGTGTTTGTCTGTTTGTCTGCCAGTGTATCTGTGTACTGTATCTCCCGCAGGTACCCTAACCCGTCTGCCTGGCCATCTGCAGTTTGTTTCTCGCCCAGCCGTCTGCAGCGCCACCTGCTGCTAAGTGGCCTGGAGTGGTAAGGTAATCTCAGCATGTGGTCCAGGTCGATCACAGGCACCTCAAATCGTCTGGGGCTCCACTCATGTCCCTGTCTCCCACAGTCGTGCTGAGGAGCTGAAGAGCTCCGACCCCCCTGCCGATGGATGGCTCGGTTTTGGGATCCCGGATCAGGAGGCCCTGAGGAGGAGTCGCTAGCGGCTTAGCGACACGCGGGAGGGGGGTGAGCCTGCGCTGTGCATGATAGCGGCTGACTGGCACTTGGAGGGTCAGTAGCAGGCAACATGCGGAGAGGCTGGGGGCGGAGCAGCAGCATAAGCCTCGCGGTCACCTAGGAAACGGGACCCAGGTTCATGGTGCAGGGAGGAGGAAGCACGAGGGGAATAACGGGGGTGGCTGGGTCAACATGGGAAGAGCCCGGTAAGTCATCAGAATTCGAGCTCTCAGACCGCATGGGGGGGGGGGCATATTCCCAGCTGACCGCACACCTCACACACCGTCCCAAGCACCTGATCCTGGGGCCCTAGTCTTAATTGGTCACAGGAGGTGGGGGGAATGGGGGAGTCGATTAATCAGGCCTGCTCATGCGTAAAGGGCATGGCGCCAGGGAGGCAGTGGTACTGACCCGGCTCAGTGTCAGCGTCCCCTGCAGGCAGGTCTGGCACCGCACCCGCAGCTTCCCGGGCCTGATGGCTGCACACGGGCTCTTGCAGAACACATAAAAGCTGCAATGTGGCCTGGACTCTGTACACAGGGGGAAACAAGCCACAGCACATCAGGTAAGCTCAGGCGGTACAGAGTGATGGTCTCACACCGGGACACGCACCACTGCACGCCTCTGCAGCTCGATACAGGCAGACTCACCGCCAGCACAGTAATACATGGGGAATAGTCATGGACACATCACGGATGCTGGGCGAGGCCGTTAGCGGTGCCCCCTATCCCCTAGAGGCCTCTCTGATATCCCTCGCTATCCAAATGTACCTTTTCAATTTGCTGGAAGGCCGTGAGGTGGCGGGAGCTGGGATTTCTGATAGCGACAGGGACACGGACCCGAGTCAGCCACGATCAAATGAGAGCTTAACGGCAAATAAAACAATGTCTCTGTGTGTGTATGTGTGTGTGTGTGTGAGAAGGAGAGAGAGGGAGAGGAAGAGGAAGAGAGAAAAGGAGAGGGGACAGGGGAAAGTGCATGATTGGGGAATGGAGCTGCACAGCATCCCACTCTGGAGGTATCCTCTATGGATGGCCAGACCAGATGTGGCTGGGGGGTGGTGGCTGGTGGGTGGTGGGTGGTGGCTGGTGGGTGGTGGGCCCGGATGGGACCAGGGACGAGGATGAGCCCCAGAGGGAGGGGTGGGATCAGTGGGGACAGACAACGGCTCCAATTACCCGAGAGGAGCTTGAGGACAGCGGAACGGCTGGACACCTCTATGACAGATAATTAAGTCAGAGGAGAGGTGTCCTTCTGATATCATGCCAGGGGCGGTGAATCCAGCAGCCACGGGGTGGGAGGGGGAAGTGGCTTTAGCGCACTCATTAGAGCTAAAAGCCTGGGACAGAGGAGAGAACCGTGATACTTTGACACGATCCACAATAAATCTAGCCGAGTAGATTTTATAACCCTCCGTCTAATTCATCATTTCTATGGAAGGGGCTCCATTATGCTGATACATTTAAAGGAGAGGAGAGGAGAGATGGCAGTGTGGGGAGGGGGGGGTCAGATAAAGGACAGGCTGTGGCCCCACTGAGTGGGGGAGTGGGACGGGGGCTGCTGGGGTGACTAGGGAAGGGTGCGCAGAGGGCGTTTTTAAAAGGTGTATCTTTATGTCGGGATGAGGCACCGGGAATGCGACATGGCCTTCAGGAAGCTGCAGCCTGCATGGCATCCGACGACGATGGTGGTGGGAAAAACAACTGGCCATCCTTTCATCTGGCTCCTGGACATTGGGCCACATGCCACCGGACCAGAAAATGTGGACACACACGCACACACACACACACACACACATACACACACACACACACACACACACACACACCCTGGTACCTGCGTTGGAGGCTGAACCTGCCTCTCCGCCATTCACCGTCTCCAAGATGCTGGCCAACCCAGCGGAGGCTGTGGGCAGTCGGGTCTCACTCAGATCCAGTCGGGTCAGGCTGTCTGCGGTGCCCCTAAGCCAGCACTGCAAGAGGACTTTGGGCCGGTGGGCTGGGTCAGACGTGGGCAGCACCACATGGACCGTGCTCTGCTCTGGGAGGTCATAGCTCTGCCAGAAAACACACCCCAGTAAAACGCTGCAGCTGCGTGCACCGGCCACCACTCTGAGACGATGACATCATACAGCTGTAGCAATGCTGAGCACCATATCTGAGAGCCTTCAGCTGAACACATGGCCGTGGCGAGAAGCCACTCATGCTCAGAAACAGACGTCCAACACAGAATCTGCATGGTTATTAATGGAGGGCCGGGCAGCCGGGGAAATGTTTGAGATACCTTCCTCTGACAGTGTACAGGGGGCTGGTACTGAATGCGGCGTAATACCAAAGTGTCACATGCCCTGCGGGGCCCACCTGCCTGCAAGTTTTCTAATGTTAATTAATAAACGGCTCCGTAATTATGATATGACATTTGAAATCGTAATGCCTATTTGACGACCGCAAATTATTGCTCCCTGTTTTGGCAAAACACGCTATTCCGGTTCACTGGAACGTGGAGCTTGTGGTTATAAATAGTGTAGGTTATTAACTACTAATTAGATAATTTATGGTAACTGGAATAAAAATAAAAAGCAGATCAAAATCAAGCAGACTGGCACTGAGACAGGGCGGGCGGTCGGGCCGGGGGGGCACCAACTAAGAACATAAACAAACAAACGAATGAATGAATGAGACCGCTCGCGAGGTACAACCAGGACCCAAAGGACCAATGGGCAACCAAAAGTATGACAGATTACAGCCATACACAGTGAGAAGAGCCGGGGTTGCAGAAAGTACCAGAAAACAAATTTAAAGGTCGCAGTACCCTACCAACCCCTGAGTCATGCAGTTAAATTTTCTTGCTCTTAGATTTTTCATTATTGACTGATTCACATTTAAAGTGGGACGTGAAGCAAATTCCATTCAGACTTAATCACTATGATCCTGCTTGTAAAAAGCTGAAGAACACGACACCCTCTGAACCCTGGGGGGGGGGACAATGATTAACATCATCTCCTGCCCCACGTCCCACCAGTGAAGCCGTCTTACTGGCTATGGTTGGGAGAAGTCGCAACAGATTTACTGCATCTTGTCTTGCCTTGTTCAGTCCTTAAACCACCCCCTTTCCCACATGGAATAGGCTGGCCAGCCTTACTCAGCGTCTGTGAGCCGGTCACTGCACCTCCAGGTCATTTTTAATACGCAGGGCTGTTTATCAGGATCCATTTCCCAAGTTATTTTTATGTAATGCAAATGAAGGGCTTCAAATACCGTGTCCCTTTTAGTTTATTAGAAAGAGCTCATCGTTAGACCAAGGGCCTCCATGTGTGGTGAATGACAGAAAGAAAGAGAGAGAGAGATAGAGAGAAGGAGGAATGGGGAGAGGCTCTCCAAGGGAAGGAGGGATAAGAAAAAAAGAAACAGACATCAAATGGTCCGGCTCCACGTTTTGGCACACGCATGCATTTAATCTGTCCTTCTCGGAGTGCAGATCCCGGGAGAGGGAGTGTCTCAGGATGCAGCGGCCGTAATAAGTCAGGAACCTGTAATCGCTGGCAGCCATTCTGATGAATGGGGTGGCGGTAGGCAAACAGACAGCCAGGGAAATGACCTATGACAGAATGTGCGGCGCTGGCGACTGGAAATGATCTGAGCAGCGTCTCGGGTGCGATATTAGGGTGCCGTATCACAAAAGGCATCCCGGCACCGATTACCATTTTGCCATTACCGCCCTGCCTGTCATCTTAACTGGTTCCACACTGGCTCACCCTTACAGATACAGCCTCATGCTGCCGCCACGCATCGCCCCGGTTACCGGAGATAGCATCCCGGGCGAGCTTCCTATTTTGGAGTCATCTTCCACACGGTGTCCGGTCTCCGCAATACCAGAGTCAACCCAGACCAGAACCAGTGTTTGTTCGAGATGGTCAGAAAATCAGCACTCGAACTTGGGCTGTGTCCTGCCCTCGGCCCACCCTCAAATGGGGGGCAGGGAAAGGGCTAGTTTGGCCACTGAGTGAGATGTGAAATCCCAGCATCTAGGGCGGTGGGGGTGGCCTACTGATGCAGCACACGCCTGCCCTTTCGGAATTTGAGTGGCACTTTGAAGAGCCTGGACCGTCCCGAGGATATGCTCATCCCGTAATGAATTAAATCCATAACCCGGAACTGAGCCAGAATTCCAATAAGTCAACAAAGTAATCAATCATCTGTACGCCTGGCATGCAAACAGAGCACGCAGGCATTTAAAACGAGATAACGCTATTAAGATGTGCCGGTATAGCATATTTCACCAGCTAAATTGATTAATTACATAGAAGGTGATTAATAATCATGAGATGGGGGCTGCTGCAGTAACAGAGTGGGGGGGGGGGGGGGGGTCCCGGGGGTTCGTTGGGGACTTGCGGC
>JAAGVU020000111.1:938460-968342 GCA_011763525.2 Mormyrus iriodes
GGGGTATTTAACGGGGAAAAGACAAATTAGCCCGGGTCTGGACTCTGAACCCAAGAGGAGAGGGGGGGGGGGGTGGGGGTGTGGGGAGTGGGGGGGAGGGGAGCAGACAACACAGGTCTGTGTGCAACCTGTATTTCTTCACCATGCCCCCAAATACCCCTCCCACCAAAATACCCCCTTCACAGAGGTTACTACAGATCAGTCTCTAGTGAAATGATATCACAGTGACACCGTGACCCAGAGCTGCCCCTCCCCCAAGCCCTGAACGCAGAAAGCCTACCTCAGAGCAGTGTTTGGGCTGACTGTGATTCATGCTTAAACGGCGTGACCCCAGGTCCACCGTCTCTCTCACCCACCCGCCACTAGTCATTGCAAAGCAGCACATGCACGTGACGGCACAGAGGGGCCTCTGCACATCGGTGAAAGTGAGCCACAAAGTCTTTCATTTAACAGTGAAATGTCGACTCGCTAAAAACTTATGGGGGAGGAGGGCACACCTCAAAAGGAAATGGGGTCCCAAGGGCAATGATGAGCCAAGACCTGAATAATCAGCAGCAGAATAGCTGATGACACATGCTGACACATCTCCTCCGTTTGCGATCGGCAGCTCCTGTGTGTCACACCAGCCCCTCCCCACAACGATGTGCAACCGTGCCCCGCGTGGTCTGACACCCACCCCAGCCCGCCCTGCCCCCCAGCCACCACCCGCAAGAACGAGTTTATCCAAACTACCAAAGCCATAAATGTTTACCTAAGCAGTCCTTCCCTGACTGACAGGCACCTCCACACTCTCAGATTTTCAGACAGACGCTGACATTTTACCAAAGGCAATTAGGCAGAGCTACTCTGCCTGATTTATCTGCATATCTGTCCTTCGTTCCTCCTCCTAGCACCATATCCTGCACCTTTCTGCCGCTCCTCCGTTAGCCCCCCCCCCCACCGGTTTGCTGCAGATATGAAGACTAATGATTGACGTGCCAATTTCCTTTCTCCAGAAGCAGACCTCTCAAGGTCTGCACTGATTCTGTACGTCTGTGAAGCCGATGAACGGAAATATGAATAAAAAGGCACCATAATACTGATAAAGCGCCAAATTACGTATTGAAGGTAAATGTCTGATTGATGCTGCCACCGTGGCACTCGGTCATCGTTGCCATGTGAAACTCGCCCACCGGGTTGCTGAATCCATGCTCAGAAAGTACGCCCCAAGTTTTCCCCGTAAATTAGACGCCACAATTAAACCCCATGCCAGCGTGACGCCTGATTCTAACTGTGATGGGAAAAGACAATCCATCGCAGAATCAGGCTGATAAGGCAGTGCTGCTTTTTTTATATGCTGAGCGACAGCCCATCCGTGTAATTTATTTGCGGCATAGCAGGAGACGCTAAACGCCTGACATCGTTAACGTCGGCTGCAGATTAAGACGAATGTAGATTTTGAAAAGCTGCAACAAGCAGCGCCGATTTATCCCACAGGATGGCAGCGAAACTGTGCCCTCTTTGTCTCCTCCATTGACACGGGTACCCTGCATCGGTCTGTCTTGTTTTCCGCGACATGAACACAAAATGCCCGGTTAGAACCCATCACACCATTTGTGTTTACTGCCCGGCAAATCGTTAGCTTCCCCACGTGCAGCGACTGTAGCCGGTGACTGATCCCTAATGTGCGAGAACAACAGGACCTCTCAGGCCTTAATTAAAGAGCTGAGGTGAGACTGACACAGCTCCAGAATAACAGTCAATTAATACCTAAGACAAAAGCAGACCTGCAAGCCATTTTTATTGTCTCACTGATATCACCTATCATCAGAGCCCAAACCTACCATCCCAAAATGAATAAAACATGCAACTAATTGATTCAAGGAACACCACATTACAGACCAGCGGGCTGCAAAACATGCCTACTCTTTCAATATTAGTCGCTCCAGTAATAGCCAGTCCAGTACTCATCCTTCCAGTGCTCGTCCAATGAACAACATCAGCCTAGAATTTTAGACTCATGATGAAGATTAGATCTAGATCCTTCTAAATGGACTTCCATTCAAGACAAACAAACACAGTTCTTTAAGACCCACTTATCCAAATCCAACAGGGGACCACTTAATATACCGAAAAGGCGAAGGTCTCCACACTGTCTCAGATGCAAGCAGCAGGAACATTTCTGTGGCGTGAGTAATGGCACTCCACGGTCAATTTCAGACTCACGCTTTGCATTGTGACATTACCCAACGGCGGTCAGCTGTCAGGAAGACCTTGGGTGCGGACTCCGAGGACGACCCATCCATCATCCTGACCGCAGGCCGCTCTCTCGAGATGAGTGCGTTAAAATGCGCGCCACCGCCCTCCCGTGCCGTCGTGCCATCTTCAGCACTTGAGTGCAGGTCTTTCGAGAGCATCGGGGAGGGAGTCGGCTCTTGGGCAGGGAGGAGGGACAAACTGCAGAGGACATGTCCCTCCCTGTCCCCTTTGTCTGTCTTTTATTGACATAGTCTGATGAAGTCATAAATACAGGGATATGTGAACTATCTGGCTTTGAAGCAGAGACATCGGAGCCCCCCGCATAACCCCACCAAACTCCTCTCTGCTGCACTTGACTGCTTGCGGGTGGTAATGGGCACAAATCTTCCCTACAGCTTTTCTGCAGGATACCAGCTGTCATACAGCATAGTGTAATGGCTCAGTGGGTAGCAATGTTTTCTCACACCTCCGGGTCTGTGAATTTGAATCTGACCCAAGCGCTTTATACTCACGTGCGTGTGTCTGTTTGTGCATGTGTCTGAATGGTGGTGTGTGCTTACCCCTGCTGTGCAGAGACATGCCGCTCTGGTGAGGCGACGACCCAAAATTGCCCTTAAGGCACATGAGACTGCGCATGCCAGGAAGGGTTCCACATCAGTGCAGCCATAAATGGATGAGCAGTGATGGAAATGGAAGGACATTTAGAACATTAACGTCCTTTCATCTAAAATATAGAATTTACTTAGATATCTAAGAATATGTGCATTAGGAGAAACAACTGCTTCCATAAGGGTGCTGATCTGAAAGTGGTAAAGAGTGAGGGACAGCAGAGAAGAACTGAGGTGACCATGCAGAGCAGGGATAGCCAATCTCATCCAGAGCGGTCCACTGTGTATGCAGGTTTTTGTTACAAACTCCCTAATTAGATTATTAAGCAGAGGACTTATTGGCTGAAGAGCTGCAACACCTGGGTTTGAACAGCTGACCTAAAGGCTATCCCAAAAACCTGCACACACACCAGCCCTCTGTGGGTAAGACTGCCCGCCCCCCCCCACCCACCCCTGACGTTGAGGAGCAGCAGAGGTGCATCTCACTCATTGGAAGGAGGCATAACGCCAAACAAATGAATTTCATAACTGTGAAACTCCATTTACATTTTAAAATTCACATTCTAAAAGGAATCAGTTTAAAACACACAGCACACTGCTCAGGGAATGTGTTGGGGTGCCTCTGTAGCGAGAGGAATGGCCACGTGACAAAGGGTTTTTTTATTTTATTTTATTTTTTACACACCAGCGTTTCTCAGCCCGGGACCAGGGGACCCACTCTGAATTATTTTTGTTCCAACTGATCTCTTAATTAATTAGCTCATATTGTGCTTTTAATTAACTGCTGGTTCGGATTTGATCTCTTGACAGTTACCTAAAATAAGTCTTTTGTGAAACCTAAGTGTTTTGGGTCGTGTGTTTATCATTATTATGTGATAAAAGCAGTCGCTGCTTACGTCTATTTGCTCTTGTGTGTCCCTGCGACAAATTAGCTCTAAATGATTATTTATTCAATGAATAATTGTTCCAGACCTTGAACGGTTTATTAATTAAAAACATTAATCTAAGTGATGAATATTAATCTTAAACCGCATGCTAATTAGCAGCAGAGGTTTGTTTAAGTAGGACAAACTTGCAGAAGCAGAGCGATTTTTTATATATTTTTTTGCATTAATCTTTCGCTTAAGGCAATATGTTATTGGATCGCAGTGGGGTGGACCTCTCCGCAGCACCCCCAAAGCCGTCTAGCCGTGTGTCTCGTATTGGCATGAGGCGAAAATCAAGCTATGCGGCTCCCGCTGGGGGTAGCAGAGGGTTCCTTCTCCAGCTGTCTGCGAAGCATCGGGACGTTCGCTGCGGTTGGGGGCAGAGGAATCAGCCGTAAACCGCGGAGAGAAAATCTGCATAGTGAAACGAGCCCCTTTTTATTGTGTAACCCTGTTGTTATCGGTTCATTGTCTTTTCATATTTAACGGCCAATGAAATGCATCTGATGCAAATGAGAAATATGGCAATTGTGCAGTATAATTATGATGCACGGAAATACAGCTTTCTGAAAATATGCAATTTGCTGAAATCCCGCAGTGTTTTCGGTAGGGCTTGTCAGGTTGCAGGAAAGCCCCTCTCTGTTTTATTAGACAGTGCGCAAAGCAGAGTGGACAATAAGAAGCCGAAGTGTCATATCCTGCTGAGAATTAAAATTTTACGGTCCTAATAAGAAACGGAAAGAACCCAGTAACCTCTGTGCCACTGTTTAAAAAAATAATAAAAAAGGTTAGCACAGATTCAATTACCGCTGAACCGCTTCCAGGGATATGTAGAAAATGTATAGGGAAAATGATTACGGGAGTTAACATGGTCATTAACTGCGGTGCAAAGCGCCGTTTATTTAAACCCGTCAGCTGGTAACCAGAGGCACAGGCCACTGGAGACCCAACTACACTATAAACTCCTGTAAGACAGAGGTCGTCCGGTTAATTTGGGGCAGCGCTCAGGACCTGCTGGCTTTAACACTTCTGTCTATCATTGTAAAACTCACCCCTCTTTTCATGGGGTCTGAGGGGGTTGCTGTTTCACACCTTATCTGGGTAAAAAGAAGGTGACTTGTGTTTACTTGCAGAACTCGGGCTAAATTGGGGTCACCGGCAGCCCTAACGTAAACAGGACGACGGCGTCTGCTGAGACATTAGGGTCGAGTTCAGCTATGCCTCGCATCAGACTAAAGACCCACACAGCTGCTGCATCACTGGCTCTGCTTCCTGCAGATGATATGTGCAGGTCCACCTTCAGGACACAGGGACCCGAGACGAAACTTCAGCTTTTAAAAGATGAACAGGGGAGATGAATGGAGGTAAATATTAATGAAAATTATTCTTAGCCAACAGTCACTGCCCAGGCAGGAAAGACACTTAACTGCAATGTACCAAAAAATCAATAGCAATTTATTCTCTCCTTGGGCTCTGAACAGAGTGAGTAAATAATACTGCCCCCTCTGCCTGCCCTGGGAGCACTCCGGCGTCTCGCTGCTAGGACCGTCTCCGGACTCCGGATACACGCTACGGTCCCGCCGAGTCTGCTGCCACCCCAGAGTTCATGAAACCACACCAACAGCACCCGTCCCTCATGCCTCACGGTTCTGGCATCCGCTACGGACAGAAGGTCCGCAAAATGACCGCAGGTGCACCGGAGGCGGGACGATCCAGCTGGAACCGTCAGGCCAGCTGTTCTGGATCCTGGCCCTGGTGACCTCCTGTGACCCCCATCTGCCCCATCATGTGCGCTGCTTGTCACTCAGACTGGCCTCTTCCTCGAAGAGGTGACCAGCGTACTCACGGGCTCTGTGTAACTACGTCAGGCAGGCAAACACCTCACAATGCCTTTCTTCTCTCTATAAGGGGCTGCTGTGTGACAGCTATTGATTTAGAACCATTACATACAATTTTTTTACTGTGAATCATATAGGCGTTCCAGATTTTGATATCGGTGAGTGACGGCCACCATTAGTCAGAATAGTGCACAGACTACACGAGGCTGACATAACGTTAAACGAAAAAAGTCCCCCCCCAACACTGTTTCTCAGAATGACTGCTGGCAGACAGTCCGTCTTATTTCATCAAAACTGTCATGTTATTTCCTCAGGCAAACTGGCCCGTTAGCTGGCACTTTATTTTTATTCATAAGCGCACTTAGCGAGTCGGTCTCCTTATCATTCCCTATTAAGTAACACATTCCTGGGCAAATTGAGCTGATGCCACTGTGCTACCCTAATAACGCTGTGACAGCAGCAGTATCAGCGGCCTCACTCAATATGCTATAACGATAAGACGTATTATAAGCATATATATATATATATTTCACACCTATCCAACGGGGGAATGGGCCACTGTCAGTCCCGGGCGGATAAATCATGCAACTACACGCCTTCTCCTTAATTTTCTTCAAGCTGATTCTCACACCAACTAGTTATTTATATGGATGTGTGTTCCTTATTTTATTTCCCCGGTGATCCATTACACGAGAAACATTTAGGACAGTCCCGGTCACCAGAGCTTCCCCCAAACTGCCCGTGATGCTTGGAATCGAGCCAGCTATCAAGCAAATCATCCAAACACCTTCCGGTCAATGAAATGCCCTCAACTGCAGGCACTGCGTATCATTAAGTACACTCCAGTACTTTTCAAATGTATTCTATTATGGTTCATTCAGAAACTTAACTTTTAATTTCAAATGTGTATTAGGTCTACAATTATAATTTGGAAGAAAAATTAGAATTTGAGTGCAGTAAGCCAAATTATAAAATGGAAGATGTATTTTCTTAAATTATATACCAAAATAATTGCAAATAGTATATTAACAAAAATCAATGACAAATATTGATCTTGCGTAACAAAGACACTCACAAATGACTGTATCAGGACTTTCCATACTACTGCTGGAGGTGATTTAGGATTAAGATGTTACACGTCATTTTTATGCATTTCGGAACAATAACACTCAAAATTTCCCACAAGTGTTGCCAAAAAAAAAAAAAAATCTGTCTGTCGTGACACCTAGACATGGCGCCGGCGGGAAAGAGGGGAGGCGACCACTGGTGACTACGGGGTAACAACTGGGGTTTATTGGGGAACCAGGGACACACTGGGAAAACACCAAAACAAAAGGATCATGGGGAATCCAACAGGAACAGAATGATATGCAGGCTGGGGGGGGGCACAGGGAAGCACTAGGGAATAAAAATAACAAAACAAACTAACTAAACACAAGAAACAACCACAACTCATTGAGCCTACACTTAAGACACCCACAATCAACTTCCTGACACACTAACACAATCAATGATTCACCAAAGACCTAAACAAGAGCAGACACTTAAATACACACACTGGAGGCTGGGGCAAACAAGGAGCAGGTGTCACCAATAAGAAGACTACCAATGAACACAGGACAGGGAAAGGCTAACAGGTGAAGACACTTAACTATCAATGAACAGAACACCAACACTAAAAACCAAGGACATGCAGAAATTACACACTAGGAATGCTGGTACAAAAAGGCTAACAATAGGGAGAGGCATGGAAATAATCATACAACAAAATGAAACCAAAGACCCAAAGGAAATACACAGACTCAAATACCATAAACAAAACCCAAAAACACAAAATAGACGAGACCGGACTCAAACCCATGTCCTGAGACTACAGCCTTTGTACCACCAGCTCAGCCCACTGAGCTACATGGGGGGCCAGGTACACAAGGGAAACACAAGGGGTAATCAGGACACCGGGAACTAGGGGAAAGGACACAAAAGGCAGGGTCGGCAGATGCCGACCATGACAGTGTCAAGAAATCGTTAGACTATGCGATGACATCACGCAATGTGCAATCACATCTAGTTCTCATTTGGCACCCCGTTCTGTATATTCACTAACAGTCTGCTGCTTGTGCATATGAATATCTCAGTTACCTTCATGCATCAGTTTACAATCATTACTGAAGTAAAGGAATATCTACTGTTGCACTATTGCTATGATTGCTTAAATTGTTATTCTGTATAAACAAATGTACTTCACAGCATGCACAACTCTTATTGGAATTAGAATTACGCACTGGTCATAATACTTTGACAGCCGTCATGTGCGGGACCTAGGACAGGCAGGCTAGCTAAGCTCTCCCTAATCTAACCTCTACGTTTTTCACCACACTATGTGCACAGTGCACTTGCCAGTAAAGTCCCGTCGGATTTTATATTCATTTTAATTTATGAGACCATATTGTTATGGTACGAAGTGTAAAATGCCAAAATGTCAGTATAGGTAGTTACACAGGACAGTAGCCTGAAATGATTAGTTTATGTAAGTTTTCCTATATGCTCGCTTTTCTGTTGATACATACGGAGTGTTCATGAGATAAGGCGATGATACATACGCCTGAAATGTCTGGGATTTCACTTTATTTCATGTTGACATTTGCGTTCTACAATCAGAATACTTTCTGCATGCATATTAGTGTTGCTTTGGTGCCTCTCTTTGCATCCTGCCCCCAGCATCCTCCTTTTTGCAAAGCAAAATATGGCCACCTTGATGAGTTTTAGCCATGCAGCATGGCAACAGGCATAACAGCATGCGTTTTGTGTCTGCTTGCCCTCCAATGACATTGGCTGAGCTGCACAGTATTTGTTAGATATGTAGAATATCTACTTCTATGTAATTATACTGGCTGATTCTACATAGGTCAGTCATTACTTTTACAAACACGAGCAATGCTAGAGCACTAATGGTGCTTTCCATTTGAACTCAGAAATCAGAATTTCAGAGTTCCTAGTTAGAAATTTCAACTGGAACTCCCCCTGAAGTCGGAGTTTGACTCAGAAAATTGGAAGATGGCGCATAGTGGATGAGGATCCAAATAATGAGTGAAAGTATCAGTTCTGTTGAAGCATTTGCCATTAAAAGTTAATGAAAATGCAGTAGGCTGTCAGCATTGCAAAGCAGAACTTAAAATATTACCACAAAATGACTGCAATGGAAATATACCTTGAAGGAAACCATCTGATGGGAAGTCCGGTTTGACGGACCTACCCCAATAATGCGATATATGTCATTTGGCCTCTCAGAGAAGCCTTTGTCATCATGTTGACTTAAATTATTTTAATTACTTTACTTTCTACGACTCCTGTGTGTCAAATAATCTCTGCCAAAACGTCAGTTAGCCCAGTCGCTTAGCCGCATCATCTTACATAATACGGTATAGAATAGCCTGATCATTGTTATTATGTTAACGTGTGTGTTTCCGGGCTGAAAGTTATTTGCAAAAGTTCACATTGTGATATTTGAAAATTGTGCGATATTTAGGAGTTGAAAATTAACTATATAGCCAAATAGAACTTATCTGCCAACAGAATTTGTCGAATATTCGCTTCTCTTTTGTTTAATTTCTCCCAAACGCCTCACACGGTCTATGCATGAGTCCAAAAGCAAGGACGACAATGATTATGATTGTCTCATAGTGCGCTCATGCAAAAACAGCAGAGGTAAACTTTAGATATTTTTTTACATGTAGATCACTTTTAAAGGAACTATCATTAAAATTGCTAATAAAATTGTTAAGTTTGGTTTCCCATTACTAAGTAAAGATGTTTTAGCGCAAATTATTGATGGTTTGAACGCAGCGGACTATCGCGGTTCTTGAAATGTGACAAATGCACGTGCATGAAATACGATGTTGATATTAATATCGCACATCGTGGAAGCCTGGCGGTACGGTGTCGCAATGGGTAGCACTATCGCCACACGCTGCGGCTTTAGGTGTGTAGAATTTGCATGTTCATTCACTGTGTGTGCACCAGTTACACCGATTTCCTTATACTGTCCAAAAACATCCAACGTGAGTGAATTGGCGTGCCTAAACTGACCGTACGTGTGCCATTGTGCACCCTGCAATGGTTGGTTGGTTCCTGCCTCACGCTAACCATATTATATTAATTATATTACATTACATTATATATGAACTATAACTCGATGAATCGTCAGATTAATCTGTAGATTACTGGATTATTGATATAATCCATAGTGACAGCCATAGTTGCGTGAGGTCGCCAAATGTATCGCTAGATAAGATTTTTAGTCCCTAAAGAAGGTCAAAAAGTTGCTAAATTGACAACACTGCTTCCCACAAATCACATTACAAAAACTGGATTTAAAGAAAGCAGATTCGACGTTTCCACTGCTGCAATGCAATCACAAGAAGGACTGCTGTAAGCGTCTCAGGTGACTATTAAGACAGGACCCCCCTGCTGTCGGGTGGGAGAAGCGTTATCCAGTCAGCACCTGTGAGTCCCTTATCCAGAGGTCACTGCAAGTGTCTGGGCTACAGCCAATTAGGAAACAAATATAAATATATTAATATATAAAAGCTGAAGAATGAGAACCTCCCGTTTCCATCCTCTGCAGTGATATATTTAACACTGTAATACAGAAGGGTATATTTAAACGTTTACATTCACATTTCCCTGGATGTAATCAAGTTACATACGCAAGAGGAAAGCTACTTTTACCCAAGGGCAATGAGGCTGGAAAAACCTGCAACTTTCGTTTTATGTTCTCAGTCAACAACTGAATTTTGCGCTGCGTATTCATTGCAGTCTTTGTAGGGATTTTGCATACAGTCGCAGTGGTTAATCTTGGTGTAGTATTGATATTGGGTTGCAAGGTTCATGCTAACATTACAGCTATAACGTAGTAGCTGAACCTAATGTCAAAAGTTGTTCCTCTATTAACGTGGCACGGGACACGTGACAACTCACGTAAATGGTTCAAAATACAGCACCTCATTTACTACGTCTAATTGGTCACATACCTATCATTTTGACGATTTCGGGTGTATAGATTCTTGGAACGTCATGGAGATTTTTGCCTCTTCTCTCCCCCTTTAGGCTGCGATCATAAACCTCACACGCCAAACTCTTCGTGACCGCGATGGTTTCTGGGAAATGAAGTTCGGTGGCTGTCAATTTCTGAATACCGGCATAATCATTCTGCACATTAGATTGTGGCTATTCTTGAGGGATTCTGGTACTTTGTAACGCGGAACAACAATAATTTATTATCATCTTGCGTTTAAAATAGACATGAAAGGATAGTTTATCTAAGGTTGGATAAAAACATTTTCTTTATGTTGACGTCATGCCGGAAGTGGACGCATTCGACTCCGCTATTGTGTTTAGGAGGTTCGAGAGGCATGCTTTAATGGTTTCATTGACTGCATATTGTTAATTCCTGACGTATTAAATGTACCGCTAATATAAACAAAAAGACGCACTGTAAGTGCGATTCGGTTTAAAAAATAAATAAATACATCGGCCATAGCTAATAAATTGAGACAACTGTGTAAAACCAGAAGGAATCTTTGGGAACACCGATTGAACCACAGGACAAATGATGACGAGTACAACTGCAAATAGAGTAAGACATTATTTCCCCTATATATAACATTTCATATATGTTAGATTTGCATAATCGGGTATATTACGTTCGAATAGAAAAATCACCTTCTATCATTACAATTTGCAAGCCAGCGCAATTCATTTAAATTTTATGCAGGTTTAGTGATTGAGGTTATAGTTAAATGTGCGTTAGTTATTTGTATGTTACTAAAAGGCTTCAGCTGGAAATAAACGTTTCTGGCCGCACTATCCACCTCCATCCATTATTGTGGCAGCGTTTATGTCTAAGTATCCTGTATCACTGTGACATTCTTCTGCTCCTGGCTTCTTACCTGTACGACATAATGACTCTTCCCATCGCACCATTTACACCTGTATTTGCGTGCAACGTTCACTTTTAAAAAAATATGGCGGCGATACAATCACATTTTAAGAATAAAAGAGAAATGGGCGTATTGGTATGTAATTAATTTACATAGGTTATCAGGCTTAACACATGCGCATACTACAGTATAACTATGAACTAGAAAGTCGATTTCATTTACGGAAATTACAGCCTCGTTAATTAGAAAAGGCAAGTGATTTATGACTGACGCCTTTTTATCAGTTCTAACTAGGTAATTGATATTTATCAACATTACAGAAACAAGTGCATTTTAATGTCTTTTAATGTCGTAATTTTAATATTTTTAATAAAAAAAGGCAGAATACAATTATACAAAAAGGCGAAGCTCTTGACAAAGACGGATAAATGTTGCAATCCAGGTTAACTAAAGGCAAACTTAACCTGCTCAGTTGTGTGGATATGAATAAATCCAAGGGAAATATATATTCTGAGATGTTCCATCTGGTAGCCTAACTTTTTTATTATTATTATTTTTGTCTGGAGTAAATTCATATTCACGTTCATAATTTCTGCCTCTGTAATATTTGATTCACTTCTCATTATATTACCTCGCAGTCACATCATTTGGAATGACAAATTAAATGAGACTGCAACACCAATTAACCATATTAGTAATATACTGACATATACGTACCGCACATGTTAAATAAGAGCTGCAAAGCAATATTGAAATAACATTTCATGGCGCAACGCGAGGATAATAGGAGTAACGGTTGATCCCAAGTAGTGTGTTTTATTTTCTGTTGCAGTGTAAACTCAGACGTTTTGTGGTGTCATCTATGTAGAATTTCCCTCACTCTAGTGCAGAAAGTCATGACTACACGCTGTGCTGACAGTGCCGGGTAAAGCTTCTCATTAAGTTAAGATGAAGAGTTGTATAAACCCTGGCTGACACACTACCGGAAAAGAAAAACATGTTAGACATGACGTCTTCGTTTAGTGACGTCCTCTACAAGAGGCATCATGTAACCATGGCAGTACAAAGGTGCTCCCAGGGACTCCGGAATGACGCGGGAGGCAGACACCTCTTTTTCCCATGGGCCAGCCTCCTGCTTAATAAGGCGTCATTCTAAAACCCATAAAGAACTGACAGATTTTTCGTACCTATCTATCACGCCTTCCAAATACCACTGTGTTTTCTATTAAGTGTATTTTTCTATTATTAATTTGCCCTTTAGTAGCCTGGCTTATTTCGGGTGTCTGTTAAAGTAGTCCCAATTTTAAAAATAGAAAAAAAGAAATAAAATAACAAAAATATCCTTCTTAATTCTATTTCAGTTCTTGTAAATAAAGTCTTTTCAGACCAAGGCATTGCATTGCCCAGTTTAAAGAAACATTGTACCTTTTTCTTTTTGAAGCAGACAACTATGTATATGCCTACATGCAGGGTGGAGATAAAATCGTTCAGGAATACTAAAGACAATTATTGTTATTATGACCCCGTGACTGTGTACTTGATAAGCATTTAAAAGATGCATAAATGATTTATTTTTATTATTATTATTATTATTATTATTATTATTATTATTATTATTGTTATTAAATTAGCTGCTCTGTGTTAATTCAAGTATCTGTCAGAGTACTGTAAAATCTAAATTTTATTAAGGTGCTTCTAGGGTTAATTTCTTTAGACCATACAGGACCCAGTGGAGACTACACGTTATATATATTAGAAAAAGCAGTACAGCCTCCTCTCCTGTGAGGCAGTGCGGTGTGCCGCTGTTTGTGCACTTATTAAATGTGCAGACCTGCTAAAACCTGGGGACCGGTAAATGATGTAAACTTCATTAATATTCAAATTGAAAATGCATCAATGTAATGTTTTCTGCATCTCTTCAAATATGATGTGGCACATTACAGGCAAGCTTGCACAGTGAAGTGATTGACTAAACACGATTCAATTTGCATATTAATGAGCAAGATGACAGATTATAATATTTGGCCTTTCTTTTCCCCTTTGCCTTTAGGGAGCAACTATACTTTCAGACATTTATATTGAAGAATGCATAATAGTTTTGAAAAAAAAATCAAACAGATAACTTAAAGAACAAAGAAACTTAATTTAATCTTTTAATTATCAGCTCTTGAGTGACTTTTTTTTTTTCTTGCTATCTGATGGGAAGCTGCCCCTGTGTCCTGTGCTTGTGCTGAGGGTGTTTGTGAGGGCCTGTGAGTGATTGTGTTCCTTTACAGTGCACAAGACTGCAGGTACTGGCATACACCCTTCTGAAGTGTCAGTCTGACTGCAAAGCGCTCTTTTTGTCACGCCTGTGTCACCACAGCTTCTTCGCTCACAGGCTTCTCTCCACCCCACTGTCAGCATCACTCTGTTTTGATGGCTGCAGTACAGTCTCTCTGATGCAACAAAGCTCTTGTGAAAATATGGTAGAGTTCCCCTTTTAATTTCAATTTGTTTGGCATATGCCAACTGGAATTGCTTTTTTAGATAAAAGTGGTATAAAATTCAATTATTACTTGAGGAACCTCGTTTGTATTTTAAGTAAGCCCCCCATCCCATCATTAGAAAAGGTTATTGCTCTTAGGTGACAGTAAAAGGTATGGCATTTAAAATTTTACATATCTCCCCCATGATTTTCTATGCTTTCAGCCAATATGAATAATGTCAGCAGACTTTGTTGTTGAACTGGGCCGAGTAAGAGGGGCATCCTGTTACTTCCTGCTAAGGCTTCACATGCTTAGCAGGGGGTCCACTTAGCTGCAAGTTTCTCTGAAGTTCAATCTTGCCATACTTCTGTTGAATCACTTCACAGTGCTCTATGACACCTGTATATTTAAAAATAAATAAATAAATAGATAAATAAAGCTTCCTTTGGGAAAGGAGATGTCGTCAGCTTGGAACAGAGGTGCAGGAAGAGAGATGAGAGCTCATGATGGCTAGAGGCATATCTGGCTAAATGCTAGAGAAATGTGAAGATGAAAGCTGACAGGCTGAGGTGAGAAGAGTATATCAATAGGTCAAGTGGTAGGGCCGTACGAGCCAGGTGATGCTGGGGGGGACCGCCACTCTGAGGAGATCTGTTTCTAGTCGCTGAGGTCTGGCTCGGTGACCCCTGGCGGTGGTGCTCTCTGTACTGACAGGCCTGTCGGGAGATGGCATTATGTGGTGCTTTTCCACCGCCACTAATATCTGAGCAATGCCCGAGCTGTGCCGTGGCGAGATGGTTTTCCGTTTAAATTATGCAAACCAACCCAAGCCATACCTGCACTGACATGGCCCTATGGCCCTGCTTACTAATGTGACCAAACAGAGATGGTCACCACCATGTGATTGGTGAAAATGTAAGGAGATATTGGTGAAAAAAATAAAATAAAATAAAAATTTATATATATATATATATATATAGTAAAGCCCAAAATGATTCATCCCCATACTAAATATTGATCTATAGTGAATTTTTATTTGACCAATAGGTTTCTTCTGGCTGGAAATGGAAATTGTGATAGAGACATAAATGAAGAAAATTAACTATTCTGATGTTTATTTATATTTAACATTTTTATGAAAAATGCCACGTCCAGAATTATTCATAGCCCTTGAAATTGCACAAATTTTTGAGAAAATGCAAGCTTCTGTACCATTCCAAATGGTCCAGGTAAATATCACCCTCTTCTAGAGAATTCAAATCAACTATAAAATGAGAACAGCTGATGCAGTAGTTCTCTAGTCAGTTCCTAGTCAACTGCAAGCCATGGCTAAAACCACAGAGCTTAGTGAGGACCTCTCGTTGTGCATTATGGATAATGATGGGGAAAGGCTGTAAAGCCATATCCAAGTGTTTTCAAGTGCCAGTGGCCACAGTGCAAAGCATAATCAAAAAGAACAAGGAGTTCTACATTGTGAAAAATCATAAAGAGTGTGGTAGGAAGCTGAAAGCGATCCCAGCACTGACAGGAATGGTAGTGTGAGAGGCCAAGAAGAATCCAGGGATTACCACTAAGGTCATCCTGAAAAATCTTGAGCAATTCTGGTACTAACATCTCAAGGGAGACACTCTACTGGACACTGCACAAGGCTGGTGTCCATGAATGCCAATTAAGGAAGACTCCACTTCTCCAAAACAGGCAGACAAAAGCTCACCTAGCCTTTGCAAATGCTCACCTGGACAATGAAGAAAGCTTTTGGTCATCAATTCTGCGGTCGGATGAGATGAAAATGGAATTGTTTGGACACAGGGACAAGGCTTTCATTTGGTGAAAAAACAGAGACACATTCAACCTCAAGAACACCATCTCCACGGTCAACCATTGGTGAGAATGTAATGCTTTGGGGGTGTTTTTCAGCCAATGAGCCAGGCAACCTTGTCAGAGTAAATGGCATCACGAAAAAAGAAGACCACATTAAGATTCTGGAGGAAAACATTAGGCAGTCTACAGGAAAACTTAGCCTTGGGCAGCATTTGATCTTCCAATAAGACAATGATCCAAAACATTCAGCCAAAGTAGTCAAGAAATGGCTAACAGAAAACAATATTAACATCTTGGAGTGGCCCAGCCGAAGTTCAGACCTGAATTTCATCGAGAATCTGTAGAGGGAACTGAAGACCAGAGTCTAACCTCAAAGACCTGGAGATCTTTGCAAAAGAGAAGTGGCCCAAAATTGAAGCAGAGACATGCAAAAAGCTTGTTAACAATATAAGAACCATTTGATTGCTGCGATGGCAAATAAAGGCTTTGTCATTGATTGCTGAAAAAGGGTATGAATAATTTTGGACATGCCATTTTTCATAAAAATGTCAAATAAACATGAAAATAGTAAAATAAAAATCAGTTTTATCTCTATCACAATGTCTGACCATCTTTTGTCAGATGCTTATGCCATTTCCAGCCAGAAGAAACCTATTGGTCAAATAAAAATTCACTATAAATCAATATTTGGTATGGGGATGAATGATTTTGGACTTAACTTTGTGTGTATGTGTGCGCACTTGTGTGTATGCATATATATATAAAAGACACAGATTCTCATAGAAATGCAGAAATTAGAACATAGCAAATCATGATGTATACCATTTTAACAGAAAGGCTTGTCATTAGTTTCAAATAGCTGTAGCTCTCTAAACCCGACAACGCCTTTACCAAGCCGATCCTTCTGCAGTGGAAAACCAAAGCGAGTTGCAACTGCGCTGTAACTAGTCTCTCTTCGCAGTATGGCTCTCTGACTGAATGCCATTACTGCAAAAATGCCAGTGGTGATGGGTTCTGCCTGTTTACTGTCTGTGACTCCTGACACCATCCACGTCTTTTAGCCCAGGTCGTAGCTTGATTAATTTGATTAGTTGGGCTGCACTGCCATTCAACTGGCTCAGTCTCTCCCCCTCGTTTGGGAGTTTGTGTGGGATGGTTAACGGTGGGATGGGGGGGGCATGGCCTACATTCTCCAGTCAGATGATACCTGTTACAGGCAACAGATCTGCCTCTGGGAAGCAATGTACCAAGTATTCAATAGACTGCTGTGTTCAGAGTACATTATTATGTGATACGGATTAAGAAATATTCTCTCTCCTGTAAAACGGTCTGGAAAAAAAATAAATGTTCTTCTTTTGATTAATTGATTGAATGAATCCCAAAGGATGGTGGTCTTTTTGAAGCCCATTTTGCTGTTTTCATAACCCTTACCCAAATTCAGTGCTGCAAGGCTCACTGGGTAGGATGTCAGTCCATCTCAGGGCACACACTGACATGCTCCAAACTTGTAATTTAAAGACACGGTGAGGGGAGGTGCTCTGACAGCACTGGGAGAACATGCAAAATCCACAAGCACAGAGCCAGGGGTAACAATCGGACAACGATCCTCAGTGTTTTGTGGGCGCAGTGCTACCCACTGAATCCCCACACTGTGCCAATGGCTGCACTTTAGTTAAATACAGGTATGTGTGTGATGGAAGGGTGTGGCGGTTACCAGACTGCAATGGGTTATTTATTAGCCTCTCCAGGAATATCGATCCGATGTGCTCGGCCGGCTTCCTCCCAGCGCTGATGACAAGGCAGACCGACAGTGCATCCGCCCTTTCTCATTGTCACCTTTCCGTCCGGCACAGGAAATGAAAGTGGAGCCAGACTTCGGGAACCTCTCACCGGCAGAGGAGCTGCTCCTGCTGAGAGCACGAGTCCGGGAGCTGGAGAGGGAGAAGGCCCAGGTGGAAGCTGAGAATCGGCGGCTGAAAGATCTGTTGGTGAACGGTGAGGACCACCGATGACCCCCCCCCCCCAGCTCTACTTATTGTTAGTTGTCCGTGAGACGCTGTTGCTCATCAAGCTGCTGGTCGTGGTTTTATATCTCTAGAGATACCATCTCTCCTGTCTGCCATGAGGCAGAATGTCGGTGTTGGGGGCAGGGAGAGTGATCCTGAAGTCTTCCAGGTGCTCTCACCCTGCGCAGAACGGCTGGACTGCGCCGGGTTCCCCCCGTCGATGCCAGCCGACGTCGGGTTCAGCCAAGCCGAGCACGTGGACGGTTTTATGCAAACTGTCTCGGACGCCCAGGTGGCGTTGGTCAGTGGTGGTTTCCCTGCAAGCATTGAGGATGGCAGGCTGCATTGTGCCATCCCTGTACAGGACAGTCCCACGTGTCCCAGCCCGGCCTGTAGCTCACCTGACTTTGGCCCAATCAGAGACTGCGTGGAGATGGAGCACGTGCACACATCGGGGAATGTTAGCAGCCACGTAAGCCCACCGTCTCACCTCCACTGACAGGGAAGGAGAGAAGCAGAGCCGCTTCCACCCACAACTCGTTTTATCCACTCTCAGCACTGGCTGTTGTCACTTAACCTCAGTCTCAGTTGTTGTTCTGTCTCTGTGTGTCAAACACCGAAGGAATGCCATTCGGAGGTGTTGGTGTGTGTGGGTGTTGAGCTGATCTCGTGAAGGTGTCACTCCATTTTCTTCCTGTTCAGGGAGCATTATGCCTCTCACCCTCTGTCCTTCTCTTTTCACATCTGGTTGGCGGTTCCCCAGGCATGCCCGATTGAGGTGTACCCAGGTTCCGGAGTGTTCTGTGAGGCGCGGGCCTGGACCTCTGCCATTCAGGCCCAGTCTCCCACGGCCATGGTGCGGATGCTGCTGCTGGGGGTCTTTGACACGGACACCCTGTTGCACAGCAACCTGAGGGGAGGGCGAAGCCGGAGGCCCATGTTTCCTAACCACCGCACAGCCCTGGATCCCCACAAGCTGGAGGCCATCTACAGTAAACTTTTGTTTCTGTATCCATGGCTTATTCATGTTCCTGATCACATAATCAGTACTGCCCTACATCAATCAGATTAGCTATCATGCTCTTGACTCCACTGAAAATGCATATATCCTGTTTTAGTTGATGCTAAGCAGGTATTTATTCATGTACAGTTTATAGTTTCAAGGTACCATTTTGAAGCTTTATTAAGATTTTTCTAATTTGTAGTGTGTGATGTATGTGCTACAGCTAAAGCCATTTATTCCACGATGAATGATAATAGACAGAACCAGAATGAATGTTGAGGAGGTGAATACCCCGGTAGGGGCAGTACCTCAACAATAATTCATTCACATTCATCCTCATTTCCTTAAATGATTTGACAGCACTGGCAGCCTTGGGGAGGGGGGGAGGGAGGGGTTAGAAAAAAAATGTACTCACTCCCACTCACCGTGTGTCTCCTCCACCAACTGTTGTTGTGACGGTTCTTCCAGATGCCACCCTGGCGAGGTTCCCACTGGCACGAAAGGGGCAGATAGGCACCGGGATCAACTCCAAGCTGTCTGAGATGAGATTCCGATCCAGGAGAGCCAATCAGGAGAGGAGATATTTGTGAGCGCTTAAGCATAGTGGAGCATGAGTAGAGCCCACCATAAGGTTAAGATGTTCTACAGAGACAGTACATGCAGGCTCCCTGGCTGATCTCTGCCCATCGGTGGGCTATAGGAAGGAGGAAGTGGGCCGGAGGTTGGTGCAGTCTCAGCGAATCAGTGAGTGGGCTGGAGGAGGAAGCATCTCTGAGGACAGAGTGTGTCCCTCCCACCTCAGTCTACAGCCCTCTGGCCAGTAGGCTCCAAAGAGGTGTTTTCCAGCTCGTCGTTCCAAGAAGCGTCTGCTTGTCCTGTCTCCACATGAAGCCCATTGTATAGACAGGTGGCAGAGGAGGAAATCGAGCTTCTCCTTTTGCCTCTGAAGCCCGAGAGTCCTGGACAGGGGCCAGATGATATTTCTTCATCGATTTGTGTGCTCTGTGGTGCAGCCCACTGAGAGGTTCATCTGGCAGCTCTGTCGCCGGCCCTGAGTCTCCTTCACCCATGGCGAGCGGCGGGCATCAATCCTGCCCCACAGGTGTCATCGCCGTCCCAACCTAATGGGTCTCCCGGCACTCTAATGCCTCAAGGAGCAGCAAGGGGAGATTAATTCATCTTCATACTCTTAAACAGCCTAAGGTTTCTCTCGTGCTGAATGTGAATGGAGGATCACTGGGAGCAGAGGGAGGAGGCTGGTGTTTTGGTGATGTAACAGCCACAAGGGGGCTGCATTCCCTTACAACTGCCCCCACCCCACCCCACCTTATTGTGTAACTGCAATCGTAGACACAAAGACTTGTACTGGACAATGTGTTCCTGAGGGATTGGGGAACAGGGAAACACAGCTCTTGGTCTTGGTCTGAATGTAAAATTGGCCAATTCTAGTCTAATGTTGGCCTGGTCAATAATGTTGCAGAATGAATGTAGGTGACCATGTGCCTCTCTAAGAGTCTAACCTTGTAAGATTCTAGGTGCTGATTACATTGTATAAAGACCCAGAAAATAAGAAGATTGGGAATCCTTAGGAACGGGATTGCCGAGCGAAATTTTCTATTATCTGGCTTTTTTCTGTTTATGAGTATTCCAAAACCTCCATCCATCCACACTGGAGAAAGCATGGGCCCGCCGTTCGACATCAGTTAATCGTGCCAAGTTTCGCACATCATAGAGCAATTGCTTACAGTACTCCCTGACATGTACCCTGCTCAAAATATATCAGAATGTGTCAAGAAACCCCAAAAGCTTTTAATTGCAAAACTGTCTGAATTTTTATTTGACGTGTACGCATTTATGTTGACCTTCAGTTTGAGCAATTTCTCGGTTGATCAAATTACAAACGACCAACCCAGAAGCCAACCCACTGGAAAAGTATAATGGGATTAGCATTCTCTGGCAGCTATCGCCAGTAATAACACCAGTATTGTAATACCGTATTGTGTGACTTCAGCCGTTTTTCTTTCCCTATTCATTGTTAAAGGACATATTTCTAGTGACACCAAAATGTATTCAGCTTAAAAGTTTAAAAGAACCAAACTTCTGAGTGTGGTGTTCAATGTGCTCTTCAGCATTGGAGTTTACCATTTATGAAATGCCCTGGAACTTTCTATCTTGCCAAAATGTTATTTAGTAGATTAGTGTCTGGTATATCTTTAATATGACTGTCAGAGTGAAGGCTGACTGACTTTTTTTTTTTTTGGAGGGTTGATGCAATAAGGTGTTTGGAGCCAAGCCAGACAGATGAGCAAAATGTCCTTAAATGATCTCCGAATGCTCCCGGAGAGCTCTTTTGTGTGCCTAAGTGATTTTGAAACCAGAGTTCCTTGTCTTGGGTCTGCGGGCATGATTCCAGTTGTCCCTCTGCAGGCAACACCAAAGGCAGCTAAAACACTGTAACCCAAGGACCCTGTTTCCTGAGGGCCGGCCTTATTCTGGCCCAGAAGTGCAGGTTCACCTCTTCCACACTATGGTGCGTCACATGCTGCAAGTTTTTGTGTTCCCTTTTTGCCCTTGTGTTAACCTTGTCATGTTTGTGCCTCAGATGGAACCACGAGAAACATTTTTCCACATGAACCACTGGGACAGGAATGACATGAATGATAAGTCAACAAACACTGGCAGCGCAACATCCCATTCTCATCATGGGACAGATATCCTGACTCAGCAACAGAGGATGGGCAGAGACCCCACCATCTTTTACTATGTTTAGTTGATGCTTTTATATAGAGTGACCATTATGGCTTGGCGCTTCAAGTTTTACTGGTGCAACTCAGCTGAAATACGTGGTCCTACAGCAGGGCTGCCATCTGGGAGCTTGCTGCGTTCAATGTGAGTTGATGTTCTGAGACATTTTCCCAGGGTCTGTCTGTCCCTGTTCGCTACTCTATGATTGCTGCGTGTTACATGACATTCGAGTGATGAGCCCCTCCCCATCCTGGGTAATGGATTCGGTGTGGATGTCCCCCCAGCGAGGAGATTTCACCACTTGTAGTCCAGCTCCAGGAACAATCTTGCTTGGAGCCTCCATCTGCTCTCCTCATCCCGGACATATGCTGGCGCATGTGGCCCCCGGGCCCCCGATTTATCACCAGGGAAGGCAGAGCCAGCCGCTGGCCTGTGTGATTTGTTTGGTTCCCGGACAGAGATGATTGGCAGCATGAGAGAGAGGGGCGTGCGGTAGGAGGTGGCGGCCTGAGAGGCAGGTCGCATCACCCGGAGATTTGGCCCTCGTGAAGCCGACAGGTCCACAGTGGAAAACAAATGATGTTTGTCGATCTGGAGTTAAACCCAACTCCGAACTTGACTCGGGGGATGGGGAGATGTGGGAAGAGGGAGACAGCCAGCCTCTTAATCCAGTCGTCGGAGATGTATGAATCCAGGCCAATTTAATTTCCAAAATCAAGCCAAGCGAAAAGGCATCGAGGGTTTGAAAATAGGAGGCAGGAGGCCTGATAGATGCGGATCGATTCTCCTGTGGAACTGACCCTCTTGCTCAAGCCCAATTAATAATTTAATTTGCTTATTTTTTTTCTCCTGCTGCTTTTCCGGCACAAACAGCTGGCAAGAAGGAAAATGAGGGGAAAGCATTTTAAAAAATCAAAAGGCTTGGGTGGTTCTGTCTGGCCTTTTCATCGTGGAATCAATGGCACTTTTGATATTTTCATGTATCTGCATGGAACGAGAAGCGTCCTCTGGTCAGAGGCAGACGCAGCAAGGCAGGAGACATCATCAATAATCACTGAATGTCACGGAAAGGTGAAATGATGAGACCGAGGGTGGGAAGACACAGCGCCTGCATGGGTGCAGGGGAGGGCCAGACAATCATGCAGCACGCTATTCTTGCACCCGGCACAGGATCAACTGCTGACCTCTTAACATGAGGCTTGACGTGTTGTCATACTCGTAAGCATGCGTCTAGGGAGCTGGTAGCACAAAGAGGATAATTTCTTCCACACGCCAACACCAAAAAAAAAAACAAGACATTTGCACTCTACTGATTTGCTGGCCGTTTGCTCATGTGTCTTGTCTTGGCACATATGCTGTGACTAGTCATTGCCAGTTTTGGGGAGGAGGGGGGTGGTGGGGAGGGGGTTAAAAACACTCTCACCAGTAGGTGGCGCCCAAAGTATTCTGCTTCCTAGGGGCACATGCACACGTAATGATCCACCAAGGACTTGCACTGATTTAAAACTGCTTAGTAATTAATGTAATTGTAGTTAATGGATACCAGGTTTCCTAATGGAATATGGGGTCCTTCATATTTTTGTTAGCAGATATTCCAGCAGAAGGGAAAACAGCCGAATATGTATGTTACAGTATAAGTTATCTATATTTTACAGATCACTTGTAGTACAATGACCTTTCTGAAAGGGGTTGAGTTAGGCAACTGTGTATGAGGATGCTATCTCATCCTTAGTATAGTGTGAACAGTATATATTCAATAAGTTTGGTCACTCACATGTCTGCAGATATGATAGTTATTCTAAATAAAAGCCTCGTATTTCTTCTTTCCCTGTTTCTCTCCCTTGTTTTGCAAAGGAACACAGATGCATGCATTTTGTTAATGTATTTACTGTAATGCTGCATTCATGCAGCTATCGATTGCGGTGTCTCCAAGATTCGCTGCCCAGTGGGAATAATCCCTCATCGTTTTGTACCAGCAGAACCCGTGGGACAAATGTGTGAAATCTTCAGAGACCAAGCCAGTTCGTTAAATTGGCCGAATTCCTATTTAATGGGAAATATTTACGGCACAGTGGCACAGGACTCCCAGTTATTCCATATGACACGTCGGCGAGGGCTGTGAGGGTGAGTCTGCGTCGAGGAGAAAACCTTGAGTCAGCTCAGTGTGGCGTAAATGTGGCCGATAAAGAAAGGCCTTTTTCCTCCAGCGTTGATTTGCTTTTGGATCTCCTTTTTCCTGTTTCCTCACAGGACGTTTTTATTCAATATGTGTGACAAGTGACATTGTTCTTCCATGCAGCCTGCTTCTAGAGGGGGACAGGAGAATACGTGTGCGAGAGTGAGTGAGGCAGGAATGGAGGGAGGGAGAGGGCCCGCAGCGATGTGGATCTGAAAGGCCGACAAGCTTGGGTCTGGGGTCCCCGGCGGCTCTGAGCTCTCGTCTCCAGTAGCTGTGTTCCTGCTCACCGCCTCAGCCTTTTGTCTGCCGTCCTTGGCAGGCCTGCAAAGAGCCCCAGTCCCCTCCGTGTCATTCAAGGGGATAGAATAAGACATTGTCTTCATTAAGCAGGCCTTGTTTTAGGGCTCCGGGCCCTGAGACGGGGGCGAGGGTTCTGGCTGAGGGGGAAAGGGGGCTGGCAGATGAAGGAAAGGCACCGGGGTTTGAAGGGGGGTTGGGGGGAGCCGAACAGAATTTTCAAGTGAGAGACTCTTTGTTGGCTTCTGTTTTATGGTTCGTTACTGTGGAGATTCATATTCAAATGGGCCGAAGGCTGTGAATCGGCCCTTCGCACATTCTCAGGCACCCCGGACGCTTGTGATTGTAGCTAATTACAATGACGGATGAAATCCCGAAAGAGCCGTCTCAATCAGATTGGCGGTCATGCATGAAGAGGCGCGGGGCCCGGCCAGCGGAGGCGCAGGCTGTTCCAGAAGGCCGCCAAGGAATGGGCAAACGGGGGCTGGGGAAACGCGTCGCTCGCCAGGATGACCTCAGATTAATCACCGGAGACCAGCGGTTCACACCGCCCCCCCACCCCCCGACCTGAGTGCTGTGGGCTCAGTGTCCTCACCAATGAAAGTGCTGCTCTGCTCTCAGCATGTTTCTCACGGCGATGACATATCGGAACAACGTGGCAGGGGGAAAAAACATCCATAGCGTGCAGTTTCCCAAGGCTGAGGCTGTCCAGCTATGGACATTGTGGCCATCTTGGTGATAAAGAGAAACAGAGAGTTTTTGTGAGCCTGAGATGCCTGTGTGAGGGAACAACCCCCCCGGCCCCCGAATTGCGGATATTGAAGGTTACAGAGAGGGTGACGGTGGATGCAATGTGATGATGTGGGCCTGGGAACGAAGTGTGGATACTCTCTGGGTTCTCCCAAAGGAATATGGAGACCCTCCCCCCCCCCCCCATCAACAAGGGGGCCACAGTGACCCTGTCAGCGTGTGGCACTGCCAAATAAATGACCAGAAGAATCCACGAGTCAACTGTTTGACAGTCATTTTCTTGGTCAGTAGGCACATTCAAATATCACGTCAAAGTGCAGAGAATTTTCTGAAATGTCAGCTTTCTGATCTATAAAAAAGGCAAATACAATTTCTATGATTTGAGCACTTCTGTTTTTGAGCATGGACTGAGGGCCATATCGGGGTTGGAAGAAATGCAAAATGTTAAAAACATTTATCCTGCATCGTAGTGGTGGAAATGGGCACGCATTTAAAAAGAGCTTTGTGGAGAGTGGCACTTTCTCTGGTGACTAAACTAACCTAATCAGGAGAAATCGCTTGGTGCAGCTCTGTGCAAAAGAGCTTCGCATGTGTTGTCACATGGAAATGCATCGACAAATCAGCCTGTCGGCCCGTCGTGTGCAAAACGGGAAAATGCTGCATCTGCACTTTCTGTCCAGAGTGCAAATGCATCCTAAAATGTTGCAATGGGATTTTTAGTCTCCCCTTCAGGAGGATTAGGGTTCGGCATTTATGAGAGAGAGGAACCGTAAAAATGCCAGTGGACCTAAAAGTGACAATAAAGGGGGCGCTGACCCTACATCCCCCCACACCCCATCTGCCTTTCACAGCCTCATATTTGCTTAGGACACCCTGTCCTCGTACTGTTTTTTTCTGAAGGAGGGGTCATGGCGTATATTGAAGTCATTTGTGGAAAAAAGGAAGTCTTTTTTAATGAAGTCAAGCACATGTGTGACTCCTAGTGGGCGGGGGGTCTCTGCCATGGTGATTTAGCCGCAGCTCTGTCCACATGGGGGCAGTGCTCTGTCTCACGTGTGGAACGATACCCCCGTTAACCTGGGGATGACATTAAGGCCCCCATGGATTTCCCAGTGTTTAACATTTGTCACAAAAAAATAGCAATGATAAATAACTGTGCATTACCTGTAAACTGTTTCAGGATGGATGCCAGTATCTAAAAGTAAAGATAAAGATGGTGAATGAGCGGCTCCCAGTGGACCCCAGAAGAGAGCTGGTCTTGGATAAACGTGCACTGCTGAGACAGTAACTGCCGGGCCAAACTGCTACGCCTCTGGATTTCAACCCTCCCAGAATGGAGAGAAAAAAATGGCAGATTCCTGTCTGTGAAGCAGAGGGCATTTCGCTGCATTCGTCACATCAGATCTCAGCACCGTCGCTGTGATTCTCCCCACCTGCCCTTATCGTCCAGGAGATGCACGTCGCCTTGCTGCCCTGGAATGCTGGGGCTGTCGCGAAGAGCCACACCAACTCAAGATAATCCTTTGTAAATAAAACAGACCCCCACCTCACTTTATAACACCACTGACCATGATCTCACAAACATTTATAATAAAAAAAGCTTCATGTCAGACATGAAAAACACATTATGAAGGATGCCACTTTAAAGGAAGGAAAGGGTAGCCTCTGTCACGTTACATGGCGTTGCACCTTTTAAAGAGATTACACCACCTTGCGACAGGTTGGGGAAGGATTTTATGAGGGTGAGAAACACAATGCAGTGCAATGGGCAGCTCTGAACACCACACATATATGCAACAGAGCCAATAAAGCACCAATCTTGTTTGCAAGCTGTCAGTACATTGTAAGTTTACACTGAATGCCACGGGCACTAAGTGATATCCCTCAAAGGGGGGTGGGGGGCATGAGCTCTAAGCTGGAGTCTCCAGGCGATGGCTCCTCACAGTGAAAACCATGGCGATAAGGAGGGACAAGCGATCCAGGCAGTCAAAACACAAGCTGGAGATGCTATCGGGGGGACAGCGGAATCCGCGAGGGCAAATGTGTAACAGCATCTGGGAGATGGGGGGGGGGGCGGGAGCTGAACCAGGACCCGTGCGAGAAAGGGGGGGGGATTACTAAGGTACTGAAAAGGAGAGATTAAGGTCTGAAAAGGACTTTTTATAGAGGTGGAGACAGGACTGCATTTCTCCCCTGAATGTAAGAACGGCAGGGAAGGGAGAACATGTTTCAACAGAATAACAGGTGTCCACCTTGAATTCAGTAACGCCTCCAAAATGGCTAGGATGGTTTTCCATTCGGCTCCGGAGGAAATGTAAGGTGTCAGCAGCACAGTACGCTGGCACTCAGCGCAACGTGGGGCCCTGAGTGATGATGCCATCACAACAAAAGTGTGCACTTCTAGGCAGCTGCAGAGATGAGCGCGTGGCACTGCTCTTTGTGCCTGTGCCTGTCATTTCATTTTCATGTTCTGCGTTTTACGTTTTTGAGAGGCCGGGTGAGAGCTCCGCCAATCAACATGGGGAAAAATAATCAGGGAGCGTAATTAAGGCTGTGACCTGCAGCAGCACAAATACTGACCGAGCAAACGTGCATCTCAGCAATCCCAGCTAAGAAATCAGAACATGGCAAAATACTACTCTACCAGTGGTGATTATTTTCAGTTTTTGTTCTGGAAAACTTTGCAGATGAATGGTTGACATGAAGCTTTATTCTTACATTCACTGGGACACATATAAGCCTAAGTCATATTTTATTAAAATTTTTATCATATTCAATGCTTAATTTTTAAACATGATTTATTCTTAAATTCATGAATAATCTCATTAAAGGCTTTTGATGTCTAGTCTGGGATGTGATAACTGATGCCTCTTTATATCCCCTGAATGTTTTTATGTTGCATTTCTAATCCTTGATTAGTCTTATTAGATTCTTGTTTTGTTAGATGTTGTTGTGTAACTGTTGCTGTGTAGCTCCTGCTCCAGTACTGCTTACACTGTACCTGGGCACACACTGGAAGCTCAGCCTAGCTACATTTATGCTTGATTGACTCCTTAAGAGCTTGTGTGCTATTTGTTCATCCCTTTGGACAAAAACATTTGTATGTAAAACGTAAACGTAACTGTCCAGTATAGGGCTGTCTGGGGTAGAAATTCTTATATGCCAACTTTGGTAACTAAATGAGAAAAGTCTATCACATTACTTTTATATAATGCTTACTTCATGAAACAAGATATTCCCATTTTGAATGATAAAGGGGGTTTACATTAAGCCTGCAAAACCGATGTCCACCTAGTGTGATACCATTCAATAAAGCAGGCATCAATTTGGGCATACTTCTCATACTTAGAAGGGTCCTTCTTCATCCCGGAAATGTAGAAGACATTGCTCATGCTCTAAGTGGAAGGTACGTTTTAGCTACATATTTATCAAAATATTGCTGTTTTTAAGCATTGTTAGAAATGAGAATAATTATGTAATTCTTTGGGGTGATACAATAAAATATAGATATAAAATATATATTTGAATTATTTAATAAATAATGAAAACATTACACTTTGACTTTGAAGTCAAGGCTCTCTCTCTTACTAGGCTGAAATTTGACCGTTTTTCAGAGGCTGTCCGCTGGTCCTATAGTGTGGACACAGGCCCTATAAATGTGCCAATTAGACCTTTATAATGGCAAATTGCTCACTTTCATTGTTTCTTTATGTCAATATTAGAGCGTACAGCAAATATAAAACTCCTGTTATGTTTGATTTTGTCAGTCTGAGACACATAGCTTGAGAGATGGGCAGATAATGACCAGTAAAGACAGGACCCAGTACAGGGAGAGGCTGAATGCATATCCCAGAGAGTGACAGGCGACAGAATTATACAAGCTTTAAGTATCATTCCTTGTACCTTTACAGGCTTATAAATGTTTAATTCACAATCTTTCTACACCTTTCTGCAAGTATTAGGAGAAAAAAGCTTGAGGAGAGACTGTTTCAGTCAGTGTGAAGTCAGTCTCACCAGCACCCAGAAAGTGGCTGTGAAGGAAATGGCAGTAGCCAGGAATGTTGAGAAAAAAATGTAGGGCAGGGGATGGGGCCATGAAGGTGAGGCTCAAGTGTAAATTCTTCTTGTTTGCCTAATTCTTGCTTGTTTTTCTAGTCCTGAGTGACCACTGTTAATGAGCATGGTCATTGAAAACTTCAACTATGGCTACGACTGAATATTAATTAATGTTGTTCTCAAAGAGTTTTAATCTCTACTGGTGCTTGAAAACACTCGAAGGCTACAGAAGTAATTAAAGATTTCATACAAAAGTGGGCAGATTTCTATTTCTGGTGTCCACTGCTGTGACATAATGATCATGAAAAGATTGAAAGATTTTGTTGGGAAAATTCGTGTTAAAAGTGTTGAGCAGAGGCAGAGTAATATAGTCAATGAACATACCTTATTCTACCAAGGTTTACTATAATTATAATGATTATAAATGAACCTTTCAGCAACAGTCCCTACAAGTCCCTACATCACATCATTTTAAATTCAGTCAGGTACGATTTCTGCTGATACATTATCAGGACAAATTTATAATGATTAAGCATATTTTTCCTGAATCAAATATTTTCATTAGAAATGGTGTCACATCAGAGGACAATTTCTATGACTGCTACATTAAAATGTTTAATAAGGGAATAAATGAGACCACATAAAATTTTGTGTTATTCAGATTTAAAGGAATACAATGATATTCGATTATTTGATATTTATTTTAGAAATTGCGACTTATGTCAACTACCCAGATGGATAAGTAAAGAGGTGCATGTAGAGTAATGCTCATAAGGGCAGCGTTGCATTGTGTGCTGCACCCAGGCATCCTCTGGGGGCAGCAGTGTGGTGCCAGCCCCATCACAGGGTAAAGACCCACAATTAATCAGGAAGATCCTATAAGGGGCCAGGGGGTGCCCTATTTCTGGGGGGGGGGGGGGGGGGGGGGGGAAGATCTGTTTTTTTTTACCTTTTTCTTTGCCACGTTTGCCTTTGTCAACCCCCTTCCATGGCCGCAAACATAGATTA
>JAAGVU020000111.1:968442-993420 GCA_011763525.2 Mormyrus iriodes
ACACAACAGAAAAAGGAAGGCGCAGGAGGGGGGCGGGGGGGTGCCCTGTGGGGGGGGGGGGGGGGGCGGAGAAGATCTGTTGTTTTGTACCTTTTCCTTTGACATGTATGCATTTGCCAACCAGCTGCAATGGCCGAAGACATAGATTAAGCTTCACGGCCTTGCAGACAGTATGAATGCTCTGGTTCTGGATGATCGTGGCTGAGGCCCTCTGTGTTGCAATATTGTGTCACTCTCACTAACAGGATGAAGCTATATTTTTTGGCCCAGAGGAGCAGGTGCAGTTGTGGCATAAAGGGATGCATTCTTTGGCTTGTTGTCCGCTAGAATGGCAGCACCTGGCCATCTGGAGGAGCTTCTCAGTTATTTAGACATCATAAACAGGTGATACTAGTGGAGGTGGGGGGCCAGGGGCATCTGACTCAAGGCCACAGAGTGTTCTGGGATTCCCCAGGTTCTGAGTTTGTCTAAATTTAATTTCCTTCTCAAATCACTGACAGTATATGTTTGTGTGAGACCTTATGCTGTAGCCTTCACTGAACTGCAGAAGACACAGGAGGCTGCATCTTCCAATCACAAACACCTCCAACTCTATCTGCTAATCATCATCATGTTAATCAGGAACCACCAGCAATCAGTCTTTTTTTTTTGAAGAGAGGATCGTCCTGATGACACACGCAGGCGTGCTGATTTTTCAGCAGACTTTCAGAAGCCATCTGCAGGTTAACAGACCCTCGTGCTTGTGGGTGCTGTGGTCAACCACAGGGCTGGGAGTATGTCACTGCATCTGAACGTCCAGCCAGTGAGCGTTGGCCTTGTTCTGAGCTGCTCATCTCATCTCATCTTACACCCATGGGGGGGCAGATCAGGTTGGCTTCTCAGCCCGCAACTGACATTATCACCATCCCGCTTTGGTCTGAAATCCCAGTCTTCAGTCCTAGTCGCTCATTTTAAATGGCTCACTACGTTCTTAGTAACCAGTGCCAGTCAACCCATTAGGTGACATAGGCAGCCGCCAAGGAGGAGTCTTCTGATGAGGCACCGACTTAGCAAACTGCTTAAGCGCCATCTTGTAAGGGGGTACTGATTTAGCAAACCACTTAGGGAACCATCATCTGAGGGGGCGTCAACTTAGCAAACTGCCTAGGGTGCCACCTAGGGTTAGTAACAAAAATATTTCTCAAACATGAGAAAGGGAGCCCAGTATCACTACTCCTACTACTGGTAATAATAATCCTTATGGTCAAAACTGTTATTGTAAGAAATAGCAAATAAAAAAAGTTAAAACTTGGCAACAGAAGTGTCATTTGTGTGTGGTGTTTGGACACAGACACACACACGCAGGCCTGGCCATCAAAAATATGTCTTCTCTACAAAGCCCTGAAGTTTGGCAGTGAGTGTTAGGGCTCAGACTTGCAGTGGTCTTTTGGCCCCCGGTGCGTCCACACCCCGCCCCTGTAAGATCCCATTTTTAACTCCAAAACCATGATTATTAGGGTTCAGCGCCCCAGATCTTTGCTGGCAATGCACAGAGTTGCAGCACGTGAGGCTGAGCCGCTCAGGACAGTGTGGGAGGGAAGCATTTGTGCTATGAAAGATGAGAGGTGAGATAGGAGAGAGAGAGTGAGGAAGGGAGAGGGAGGGGGGCGAGTTGGCTACGAACTCTGCGCCGTGGCTGCCTGGCCACGAGAGCTCTGTGGTGTGCTCATTCTACGTGACTGGTGAGCAGATGCCAGGCCTGCAAAAAAGCTGGTGAAGAGGGGAAGGGGCAGTTGCATGGTGGGGGGGGGGGGGGTTAGGACTACAGCACCCACTTCAGGGTGGGGGAAAGACGGTGCAGTCTCGGTGGAGGGTGTATCCGTGGAAAATTTCCCCAAGGTGGTTCTTGATTTACAGCCGAACATCAGGGCTTCTCTGTGGGAGCACGACTGACGGCAGCTCCTCCGGTCCCGTAGGTGGCGTGCTTTCCCCATGATGGCACGGGACATTATACACGCTCTCCTTGAGGTTCACGCCTACCTGTGCTGGAGGCTGCAGATGGCTGAGACTTTCCGCCTAAACCGCATATGATGGATCAGTTAATTTTTCCCTCGAGACTAAACTGCTCCATCCACAACCTGATACAGCCAAGATAATGCACTTAATTTTTTTTAATTGCTGTTGCAATGTACACCTCTCTAAATCCCTATAAAATGTGACTGGGTGTATGTGCCTTGTGAAGGACTGTCATCCTGTCCTGTCCAGGGTGTCCCCAGCCTTGTCCTCTGTTTCCTGGGATAGTCTCCAGGTCCCCTGTGACCCTGTACCGGTTAAGCAGTTGGAAGACGGATGGATGTCACTATATAAACATATTCACCGCATATGGCAACAGCCATTGATGGATGGCACAGATCTGCAGCCCTGATGGGATATGGCAAAGCGATAAACATTTTTAACTCCAACTCTACAAATCAGCAAGTTTCTGTGCTAAATGACATACTATTAATAATTATAAATAATAACAGGCATGCATCATCAGTGAAGCAGTGCCTTACTAAGCCACTCCACTGCAAGCTGGTCATCCCAAAACAGAGGCATCCAAGCAGTGCCAGGGCACACACACTGAGCTGCAATGCTGCCGTCAGCCGGCGCTGGTGCCATGTGACAAGCAGCATCATCTTCCTGCTCGTAAATGGCGAGGAACGGATGCCTAGAAGAGTCTCTCCAGTGTGTGCGATTTAAAGAGCTTTCCGGCTCATTGGGTGCACCCATCATTTCGGCAATCAGTTCTATTTGCATTAATTTAGACTTCCCACATTCAAATGTAATTTCCTTGGATTTTCTACCACATCGCTTTTTCCATAAATGTGCAGAAGGACCGTCAGGTGATGCTGTAGGGGTTTCTTTGTGCCACCCACTCCCAGAGGGGGATGTCATTCCCCCTGGCAGTGTACCTCCACTATGTATGTTGGAGCATTAGAAGCTCATGTTCCTGATAAAGTCCTTCAGCTTGGACAAGTGATCACTGGGGACCATGTGCCCCAGGGGCTTGTACAGGGGTGGGGCCACAGGGACACTGGCCCCAGATGAAAGCTGATTGGTCTTCAGAGTGCCTCCTCTCCTTTTACTCATCAATTCAAAACACTTCATTGGGCAATGATAAGATGGACCCCACTGTATGAATCATGATTCCTATTATGGTCCCCACGTTAAAAAATCCTAGAATCGTCCCCAATGTGCCCCCTTCTCCTCAGCACTGAGGAAAGGTGGGTGAGAAGGTGGTCACATAGGCCTGAAGGCCCAGGTCATGCTTAAATCATGATTTCCTGCAGCAGACTAAGACCCCATGTGATGTTCTCAGCTCGCATATTATTGAATGAAGGACATCATGCTCCACCATGAGGTCCTCAGCAGCGTGTATTAGTAAGAATAAGCAGCACGATATCAAAGCCACCGTGCAAGAGTTACTGCAGGATGTTTTAGGTGAATTCAAGTATTCCACCTTTGCAATATGGCTTCCTGGAAGTGCAGTAAACCACATGCACAAAGGTTACACAGGCTACACTCTCACGCCTCCTAACTGCAACGTCGTCCTTACCATGTATTACATGTCTTTCGATTTCAGTGGGGTGCTCTACTGTAACGTGCCTAAATAAAACTGAATTGGTTTGATTATAGCTGGTATCCATGCATATAGTGTAGTTATGCTGTATGTGACCAGCGACCGAGGAACCAGCTTATATCCTGCCGCATAGCTGACACATTCCCAAGCGACTTACAATTTTAATCCATTTATACACTGGCATCTGTTTACCTGGACTGGTTCAGTGCTCCAGTGCTGCGGTGTCTGTGTCCTTACGCAGTGGCTACTGGCCTTGACACATCAGGAAAGTGGTTCTGCATTATTTTGAAAACCCTTGTGTTGTGTGTGCCTGTCCTGGCTATAAGCTGGTTTGCGAAATGTGATGTTTTCCCTGTTTCTGCAGCTGGCAGGCCGCAAGGCATGGCCAGACCCTTCACACAAGTCTGTTCTCGACGGGCTCACACAGACATCATATTAAAGCCATAATACACACCGCTCTCTGCTTATTTTGTGGTGTGATAATTGGTGTTTTCCCTCAAAGGATACTTCTTGGTTCTCATACAAGTGTACTGCCCTGAATTGGCCCTGAATTTGGCTCTGAAATGTACACACACTGAAATGGAATATCCACATATTTTTGTGACCCCAATATTTTAAATTCTGTTTGTAATCAATGTATTTCAATGTAATGCTGGGGATTGGAAGTTGGAGATTTCAAAGACATAGAGGATGGTGGCAGGTAACAGAGTCTCAGGGGATTCTGGGTAATGTATGCCAGTCCATCACCCAGCTGCCAGCATTCTGCTATCATAAAATATAAACACACTGCTTTCATGACTCAGGACTCCAGGACACACACCCATGGGAGAACTTACTGCTCTGTGCTGCTGTTCATATTCCTCAGAATAAGCTCTGGGTATCTAATTTTTTAGCTATTGCAGCTTGAAGAATAAAACAGCTTTAAAAAACAGAAATCGAGAATCGTTGAATGAATGGTCACCATATGAAAAAAAATGTTTTAAAAATGTATATAATCAATAGACGTAGGGCAGAAGACGGTGACATCTTCAAGCAATCGAAGATGCCTCAAAGAAAGAGTGAGATTTCTTCAAGACTTTGCAGAAGTCTACTTTTAAGATGCAAGTCTTCTGTGAGGTGTGACATTTCATCTTGAACAGAAATGCAACAGAAATGAGAGATCTCAAACGCAACTCTTCCTTACCTCTAGGCAGGCCTTGGGCTGGGAGACTAGAAGAAACCAAAATGATGACCTGGGACTAGTACGGGGTGGGGGGGGGGCTAGTGAGAAGGGAGTCTTTTGGGATCCCTGAAGTTCTCTGTTTTTTCCTTGACTGAGCAAGCAGGGGCATGGTCTGCTGGAGCCCGGTGACTCACGGCAGTAACTACAGCTACACAAAACCATTCACCTCCGTGCATCCTAGCAGATAATCAGCTGTTTGTGTCCCAGGTTCTGTCGGGCAAGTTCATCGGTGTCCTAGAGAAAGGCAGCTTTTGCTGTGGTAGGTCCGGAAGGTGGGTGGTGCTGGGGCAGGGGGTGGGTCGTATAAATTTTCACAATCCTCTCTGTAAAGGTAACGTTATCATGTGGCGTCAGGCCTGGAAAATATAAAAAAGAAAATATATCATAGAATAAATCCATTTTGATCGTGTTTGTGTCACACTTTCATTGTGTTTTTTTATTGGGATTTTTTTTTTATAGGATTACTCCAACCATCTTTTTCATTTTATATATACCGCAGGAGAACAAACTGCTTTTTAGGTTACTGCCGGATGTCAGCACACCCTTGCTCTGTGACAGAGGATGCTCTCTGACTAACTTAGGTCGGACTTAACACGATACACCGGGATGTGATGAACAGGAGGAGGGAGACATGAGGGGAGGTGGGGGTGTCAGGTGAAGGGAGAGCTGAGATACGATCAACTTCCTTAAAATGAAAAGAGTGTGGTTGGGAGCAGTATCCACTAGGACAGGAGATCCAGGACTAGGTGATGAAATGGACCTTTACGAATAAATGGGACCACCTTCGAGCTCATCCATGACCGGACGAGTGGAACTTAAATCAATCTCAGCTTCTACTTGGATCCAGACAGTCTGTCTGTAAATTGGGTTTCACTGTGGGGGTAGATAGGCGGTATTGGATGGGAGATGGCCGGGATGGTCACTCCTTATTTGATCATTTGTTCTCTTAGCTGAATAGATGTGGTCGATCATCTATTTACCTTCATCAGCAGCTACACATTCGGGCTATGTCTCCCCCCATCCCATAAGGACCTGGTCATCAAATCCCAAGAATCCTGACGTTTTCCTTCATAGACAAAGTGGAAGAGGGAGGCAGCCACCGAGCTGGAACAACAGCTGTGCACGCAGGGGTCACTAAAGGCCATAAAATCCTGGGGATTCGGAGCAATCATCCGGCACGTCAGAGAGAAAATGTCAGAAATATAATCAGAGATCAAATACACACCTCGGGTTTAATCTCCATCAGACACCAATCCAATAGTGACCTTGTCTTGAGGACAGACAACTTCTGAACATTTTCCCTCCCCCACACTGGTATTTCAGAATCGATATGGATTAACGCCGCCACCTTTCAGAGCCGCCTTTTCACGCTCTGGACACAATTATAATGGGATATAATAAAGATCAATGTGAATGGTAGGGTATCGATACACTTGTGAGATACAAACACCATCAGCGCTAAATAAGCTCTGGGAGAAAGAGCTGTCACAAGAGCAGTGTGACAGAGACTCACAGGAGATCTCTGCGGCTCAACTACAAGTAGGTGACCCAGCAGAAGTTGCGGAGAGAAGTCTGTCTTAACACAAATGCCCATTAACACAATGGCCCTAGTTTCTCTTAGCGAGTAGCTAGATTTTAGGGCCTGAAAATCTGGAAAAGAGGAAATTCACTTTAATAGGTTCATGTACATATGGGGAGCATTCAAGCCTTGTGCTTTTTTCGGGTGAATGAGGGAGCATTTACGGCGTACATTCGGAGCCACCCTGTTTCGCCCGCGGAGCAACACAGTGTCCCTGTTTTGAAATGTTGCTCCACGGAAAAACATGCTCAGACTTGCAAACAGGCACTGGAACAGGCAGCTGCAAGACTCATGAATTATCCTGCAGGCCGGTTCCCATGGCCCCCCTCCATCAATCACAATGAAAAGCCGTACCCCTAACCCCCTTTTTTTCCCCGGTAAACAATTTTCTTGTGCTAAGTAAATGGAGAGCAAGAAAAGAGAGAAGGAAAAAAGAAAAGACGGTGGAGGAAACAAAGATTCAACCCAATTATCTCAGGCAAGGGCGGTACCTCTGTCTGATTTTGCGTTTTTTTCTGAATGCACTGTCTGTTTTTACGCCAGAGAGCCGGTACCCTTCACAGGGCGCTCCTCTGCCCTCCTCCCAGCATGCATCTCTCTCACATGGCAGAGTTGCTTCATTTGCTACCATACTGTCTCTCATTCTGTCAACCAATGAAAAGCTTTTTTAGATGCTGTTACCCATATGGCCATGTTCACTCTATGTTATTTAAGGGCCAGTCTGGGCACCCCAACCAAAAACTTTGTTAGTGGGTTAGTCTGAAAGGGAGCCCCATATACCTGTCGGCTCAGTGAATGTGACCAATAACCTGGCCCACTGTAAACAAGCTCTTAATGGGAGTTCAACATTACATCCAGAATGCCAATCAAAGCACATAATAAACCTGGGTCTGTGAGGTTCAGTCCCTTTGAATTTCCCTCACATGCTACCAAAGGGAGAAGCGAAAAGTTATTTTTAAAGCAGCCCAGGCCTCAGGCACACTGGCGGGGGGGTTCTAATAAGATATATTGATTTCCCCACTTCTCCAAATGGGCGACGATCGCTCGGCAGCACCGGATCAGCCGTGTTTCTGTTACTGCCGGCACTAATGCATGCTGTTCGCTTTGTGTCCCCCCCACTAACACCCGTGTGCCGTTCAACTGCGGAGAGTCAGCGGCAGACGCCCCGGGGCTGGGGGAGGCTCCGCAAACCCGCTCGACGCAGTGCATCGACAGAGTCAGTCGTGCATGTGGCGCTACACGAGCAGGCGTGTCTCACCACCCATCCCCAATTAGCCCTATGACATCACTGTTTCACTGTGGTGACACCGGGAGGTTTCCTTACCTGTTAAAATGCATGCGGTGTATGTTGGGGTGCTGTGGCCTGGTGGGGGACATAGATGGCTCAGCACGTACGGGCGAGTCCCGCCGCATGGTGCTGGTGCTGAGATGGCATGGGCCAGGAGAAGAATAACAGTAAAGACGCGGGCCGGCCATGTTTGTGAAACGCAGTTTTGTCTTCTGACCTCGCTGCTGCCCAGCCAACCCTCCGGTACAGTTTGTGATTTGTCCTGGGAGAATGTAGGCACACTGAAGAATGTGGCATTGTTTAAGAAGGGGGGGGTGCAGAAAACAATGGAGGCCCCACCTGCCTTGGTCCAAGCCATGGCGGCAAAGTGTCCTCTCCGGCTGATGATAACGCTCGCCCCTCTCAGCACAGATAAGCCTGTCGTTGTCCTGACGTCGGCACGCTGATACACAGCCTGATTGTTCCTGTGGAGGGGAATGTTGTGGGAGGCTCGGCCCTGGAGGTGTAGCGCACAGAATCCGTTTTTTCCGTGGAGACACATATTTTTTCCCGACCACTACAAAAGGGTACACAGTTTGCCCAGAAGCGTGCAACAATGGCCGGACAGTGTCTGTGCAGAAAAACACGCCCCGTAAATGTTAACAGTGTATTAGCATAAACTGAACGGAGAGAAGTATGTCTTTGTCTTGTAAACCACGCTAGAAATTTCCAGAAGGCGGCTAAGACATCACGGCGATGTGCTAAGAGTTATGAAGACGAGTGAATGGATAGAAGGACAACATGCTCGTCCCCGAATTCACCATGTACGTACATGGACAGGCTGCCTCTTTGCTCTTTATGCAAACATTTACCCCATTGTGCCCCAGTGGAGAATAGCGGGGTTGTTCTTGGTGAAAATAAGCGCAGCGCTCAGAGCTGGGAGGGAGCACACCATAAGCAGGCGATTGTCCATAAGGAGACTGGGGCCGAGTTTGTCTCTCTGTCCTGGTCCCACTGGTGGACTGGTACCAACTGGGCTGAGCCAGGGCCTGAGGCAGTGGGATAACATGGACGTGCCTAGAGAAAGGTGCCATTTGACCGTGGGCCTGTCTCTCATGTCCCACCATGTCCCCTACAGCCAGGGGATGTATATACATATGTGTGTGCTGCTAACTTATGGGAGCATCACAGGGCTGTTATGGCTCAAAGTCTGTGTCTCAAAGGAAAGCAAGATGGGATATGTGATAACAAGCATTATGATGTATATGTTTACAGCAAATAAAAACATCATTTCAGTGGGTCGCTGTATTAAAATATCTACAGTGGCCACAGTGCCAGATCGCTCAGATTTCACAAAGAGCACCAGGCAGAGTTGTAGTTTGGGACTCCATCTCGTAACCTGAAGGACACCTGATATCCCAGGAACCTCTGCTTTGGCATTTCTGATCGAGACACATGAACCGTGAGACATGTAGCCATTAAAACACCACTTTTGATAAAAGTGTTGGATGGGCCAGGGTATGTAACAATATTTCTCACTTTATATAGTTATTACATAATTTTTTAATATGTATCTCTCCCCATCCACCCTGACAATAAGACGCATGTTCCAAATTAAATCCCCCATCCTTGGGTGTGGTGGTAATGAAAGGTTTCGCGATTCTGCATATTTAGGAACAAATTGCCCCCCGTGTTACACGCACTGCTATTTTTTCAGTTAATTGTGCCACTTTTCTCATGGTACACTAGTTTAATTTAGGTGGTTTGATTGATTTCAGTGTAGTGCGGACTCCCAAATCCCCACCCTCCGCTCACATCTGACGAGTGGAGCAAACAGGAGGAGGCGCAGAGATGCAGTGGCCCTCTTTCTGCAGTCGCTCACACCCCCTCCTCGCGTCTCCTAATGGCCCGGAAAGGTGTTAATGTGTTTTTTCAGTTAATTAACCAGTTCAATTATGGGCGCCGAGTCCTGACGGGGGGGGGGTGCTTTGTCCTTCGGCAAGATGGAGCCTCCGTGCCCTGGCGCATGGCACCATACGCACCATCTTCCCGCAGCAATAAACAAAAAGATTAACAAAAAGACACCTATCACCCTGGGGTCCAGGGGGTCAGATGGCAACACGAGCAGGCAGCAGAAGGATGTTAGTTGAAATGCAAAGAGGAGGCCTTGTCCTCCATCTGGGTGACAAGGAACTTCATCGTAACTTGTGCCTGATCCAGGAGAAGGCGGGCAGCTAAGGAGCTTCGCTGTGTGTGGCACCCGCCAGCCAGCACCGTCCCTAATGTATGTGAGCGAGTTTAGACATGTATCACCCCCCCCTCCCCACACACACACACGCCAGCATTCGGCCCAGCCCAACTCGGGCTTGATAAACAGAACTTCCTACGTTTGCTCTTTGGAGCGACTGCTTTGTATCATTAGCAGGCATTACGGCTAAACGGCAGATCTGCGCAACTAAATCTAAAAACAAGCACGGCGCACTGCGTTCACCGAAGCTCGATTGCTCTCAGAAAGAAAAGGCAGTTTGATTAATTTTCAAGGCCCCAGTGTTCATTAATTCTCTAGCTACAGGGAGATCTGGGTCTGTGTGTTCCAGACTTGAGTGTTTGCAAATGAGCATGTTATATTTTTCTATTTGTAATTTCTTTATGAAAACTGAATTAATTATGAATCTCTTTGGAGGGTATTTTTTTGCAATATTAGCAGGTAAAAATGATTTTTTTTTGTTACAGTACAAGAAGTGCAACCGTGTCCTTCCTCATTCTCCATCTCCCTTCACGTTCTCTAACTTTTGGTTGTGTTTCTGCTCGTACGGCTTAATTTTTCCTCACTTCTCCATCCTTTCCTCAAGATCCGCCACAGCTTTGCAGGGATTCATTTGATTGTTTTTCCCCAGTTGCTGTGCCTGTTTTTTAATGACAGTTTAGTGCTTTTCTTTGCACTAATTCAACCCTGTAAAAAAGAAAAACCTGGAAAATACCTTCATTTCTATTTACACAGTCCATGAGTGTCATATTCCCATTCACATTCATAAGGCAGAAATTGATGTCAACCCTGCCTAGAGGAAGAGTTTATTCATGTTGCCCGCTATCAGATTTCTTCTCAGATTGGTGTTGATCGATCGCAGGTCTTCATACTAGGGCGATGCTCTCCCTGACAGCCACTTGTGGACAGATCAGAATTTCATCCCTATAAATAGAAAGTGACTGCAAAGAAAAGCTGAGAGATTCTCATTTACTTTCTGGCTTCACTTATAACCACGACTTGGTAGAAGTTTTTTCGGACGGAGGTGCAAGTCTGAGGGTTCACCTCTGTTACCGTGACCTCACTTTTGACCTTGCTATTCCAAGCAGGCCACACGCCTGTGTTTACACAATGGGCTTCATGTGAAATTCCAGTTGTGGCTACACTATATTGGGAGGTAGCGGTGATATTTGCGAGGAGATGTGGGAGTGGTGTGTTGCAGGACACATTGATACGACAAGCCACAGACAGAGGGCTCTCCTTTATATGTCTTACAACCTAACGGAATACTCACACCAGGCCCACAGCTTACACACGTAGCTCCCAGGCAGCGTGGACAAGTGGAGTGCAGGTCTAAGGTAGGAGGGCTTTTGAGTGAACACTTGGAAAGGAGAAATGGGTGGGTCTTCACTGATGAGCAGCTAGATATGACCCCTTCTTATCTATCACTCTCAGTGCCCTGAGTGCCATGTGGGTGTATGACCTCAGGTTCAAGTCCGAAACCTCGCTACTTCCCTTTCTGTAACCAGTGCTATTATTACTATATATCATAACCCATATGGCTGCATGGTGCCAGCTTCATTTTCATATTTTCCCCACTGATAAAAATATGAACGCTGTTGTTCTATTCAACTGACTGCTTGCGGCTCTATTTCCCCCGTGTTATGTTTTTTTGCGTTGATTGGAGGGCATTACCACTCATGATTGAGCTGTTTGGCACCTGCGTGATCTTCTTCCACCTTCTCCTCTTTCAGCGGTTGTTGCTCTGTGTAACATATTTAAAGACCGCTCAGCTTTACCCACACTGGGCCTCTAACACGTCTCTACAACGGGATATTTAACCGGAGCCATTCAGGGTTAAGTACCCTGTCTCCGCACTTTTTCGAAGACTGATTGTGTGTTTTTCCGGCTCCGTGGTTCTCTGATCCGTGACGGCGGCTGCTCCTTCCTCCCCCGCTCCGCACGCCGGACTCCGTGCATGTGCTTGCCAGCAGCGTTGTGTAATTAATGAAGGTTTCTTTTAAATCGCGCGTCCCTCAAACGGCACAGACCCGGGGCGACGTCAGATTGCCAATTATAAAAAAAAATAATTGCCAACACATCCTAATTCTTGTTAAGTCTGCTCTGTGGTCTAATGAAAATGTTGAGTCTTTTTTCTTTTGCTCTTTTTTCTAGAAGAAACAGAAGAAAAACATAAATGCAGCAACTGTTCATTTGCATCGTCTGGTCAACACAAACCATTTGTTTGCTTCTTTTGATCAACACACACTCGCCACAAGTTCTTCAAATGAATTTAAAGCTCGAACAGACCGACGTAGCGAACTGAAATTGAAAGGTAGGCTGTAGTGTAGTAGTATCGGAACTGAGCCGGTCACGGTCTGGTACCAGTCGGCCCAGGTCTCACTTGGCCATCTCACACAAAGGGAACCTTCTCACCATAAACTTGTGCTTGTCCTGCTGACTCCACAAAAAATGTGAGGAACAAACCCTAACAATCAACAAAGGAGGGCAGATAAAGCGACACTTGTACTTTGACTATGGTTGGGGGGACTGGAATGACTTTGTGGCAGTTTTGCATCACAATGCCACTCCCTCATTCTGCCACATGGAACATTTCCCTGTCTGCATTTTTCAGGGGCAGCGTGATCGGCGGAGATGAGGGGAGGTCGCAAGGTCAGTCCAGTCGCAGCCTGATTGACTTTGTTCCTGTGCTTTAGGGATGAAATGGCACGTTTGTAATGAATGTGGAGGCAGCAGGTAGGCCAGGGGATAAGGAGCAAAGCACGTGGTTAAAACCTGCTGTTTTAAGGAGTGAGCCTGATGCGAGGAATAGGTGGGTGGCGCTATGTGTGAATGAATGGTTCTGCATAATAAAAAAGCAGCGAAAAATGCAGCCAATCTCTGTCTCTGTTGTACCTGCAATTGTTTACGTTAGATCAGCTACTGTGTCCTAAACTGTGCTGCATGCTCCTGCTGGGTTAGATGGGGTTTCGTTCAGTTTCCAGCTGGCCAACGTGTGTGTCCCTGCCTATATGCCCTTAAAAGAGCTTTTCTGGTAGGCTGCACTTAGAGCTCTTTTCATCCAGCGCATGTGACGAGGTGCTCTAAGGCTCTGGATCCGCGACCTTAAATGCGCGCTGAATCATGCATAAGCCCCCCCATCACGGAGGCATCCGGGGTGCCGCTGTCATGGAACAGGGAGCAGCGATGACGCACAGACCGGAGGGGAGCACAGCTCCTGGGCAGGAGGGGGGGAGAGCTCAGGAGAGGCGCCTATCTGGGAGGCAGCCAATAGATGGGTCATATTCTGCTGCTCCCCGCATCTCTGGAGAGGACTCTGGCCCACGTGCACTATTGCGGCATGACCTGTGTCTTCCAGTTCCGTGGACAGACGGGCCTTGCAGGTCGTGTCTTAGCAGGGTGTAGACGTGCCTTCCACCAGCCCTTCCGGGAGCTAATTAAAACTTCCTCTTGGGTAATCCGTGCTTGGGTTCACTCCGAAATCTTGTGTCACAAATGTGCTGCCCGAACATGGATTATTTTTGCCTCTGACACAAAATCATGGCATTGTAACTGCTTTCATAGGTTTCAATATAACTCCCTACAGGTATGTGAGTTGCCACTCTCCCTTCCTTGTGAATCAATCGGGACAACAAGAGCTGCTGTAGGAAAATATGGGGGTACCCTGGGTGCAGGGGCGTATCAAACTTTTTAAAAGTGAGGGGGTTCTAGAATGGGAAAGTAAAAATCCCCTTTAAATTATCACAGGCAAATTTTAGTATAATTATAATCACAATTATATATAACTTCCTGCATTTCTACATTTTCTTTACATCTACACTATGCAAATAAAATCATGCAAATGACACTGCAACAAAATGGGCTAAATTATCAACACCATTTATACTGCTGAGGTGGTCTAAAATCAACTCCTATATGACATCAACACAGCGTTATACCAGGCAGAATTGACAATGCCCGAGACACCATTATATGCATTGTAAGTCAGTGTGGCATCAAAAAAAAAAGATTTTTACCACATTTTAACGTAAAAGATCTACATTATGCTGCTTTAGGACTAACTTCAGATATGCAAGCAAAACATGATGCATCACATAAAACAAGACTGGGTGTCAGGTGGCACACGGCTCCCAGAAGCTGTCCCAGAGGTTTGCACCACAGCTATTTTAAAATCATCAAATAATCATCAGCATTGGCGGAAAGCATGTGTCTTTGTTTCCCCTATTTGAAGAAGTGTGTCTGGGTGTTTAAGCTGTGCCTGGCCAGTTTCTGTGCCCGACTGCGGAGGGAGCTCAGGTACAGTCCTCGTTAGGAGCCCTCAGCGCTCGTCTGAAGAGGCCTTCATTAGGAGCCTCGCCGTCAGTGATGGCACAAGTGGGTGTTTGCTCATCACTAAAATGGGCTCTAATTGGCAGAGACCTTGACCCCCAGATGAATCGAGTAACATGATCCACCTTAAACTTGAACCTACGCTCCACTAGGGGAGCCATCGTGGGGCTGGGGGGTTGGTGAGTGGAACTGGTGTGAAAACTGCACTGGCAATCGGCAAGTAAGCACAGTCCTTTTCAGCCTCTCGTGTGATATGTGTCTCTGACCCTCAGCAACAAGTGTACAGTGTCAATTATAGATTTACACTTCTACAATTTGAGCCAACAGCACCTTTGCTATCTACCCAGGTACAGCAATTTCATAAATAGCCAATAACATTATGCCGCCACAATATCCTTCTGCTCTCTTCTTTCCATCTTTCTGATGCTTTTCACTTCCCGTCTTCTTCCATTTTCCTACTTTCCTCTCTTTCTCCACTCTTCAACTCTTTTCCCCTCACCTTTTCTCACTCCTCATTTCTCTGATTCCCCAGTGCCCTGGGTATGTGTGTGTCTGTGTTAAACTACAGGATTAAATGCGTGTGGCTTTCTCACGGCCTTTAGGAAATATATGATCTGAGTTAATATCTTAGATTGAGTAAGAAGCTTGTTGGGGCATGCTTCTGACCTACTGATCTCAGGTCAGTTACACTCTGGTGTACGGGTGCAGGAGGTGTGCTCCCACACAGATGGTGTCCCTTTCAAACGGCTGAAATATCTAGTGGGGGAAAAAATTACCCGAAATCTGCCAGCGTAATCAAGAAGTAAATTCTTGCTGACGACTGTTCAATAGATCACACTCCGCCACTGTTCTGCCTCCGTTGGCTTCAGCCTCTTTGATTAACAGCCATCTGTTTCTAGTTTCGCTCCGTGACAAGGGCGGCAAGACCTTGAGGCTGTTGTGTATGGAGAAGGTGAGGCGATGGCCGATGTTTACTATGACCAAATATATGCCCCAGGACCCCCCCTCCCCCGGAGACAGCGTGACGACATTGACTACCATCATTGAGTCACAAGCATCTACATTTAGCTTGTGGGAGTTTTACTTACACAAAGATGTCCTGAGGGCAGAACTAAAAATGATGAAGAGATAACCAGTAAGAGGTAACCAATCAGATTGTAGAGGAGGTGAGTCCAAGCAATTAGAGGAGACAGGACTAAGATATCTGTTTGGTTGGTCCTGTCTGCTACAGTTGCTTGGACCCACCTCCTCTACAATCTGACTGGCTACCTCTCTGAACCAGTCATTTTTCGTTCTGCCCTCAGAACATTTTTGTGTAAGTAAAACTACCATGAGCCTGCATTTACTCCCAAAATGCCATTTGAGCCAGTGAGCCATAATAACTAAGACAGTGATCAAAAACATAAAATAATAAAGACCAAAGGTAAATTAAAAAATTAAGAAACAATGGACCAAGGTGACGTAAAAGTCTTGTAGGTCTATGAACTAACTGGCCTGTTCAGCCTGCAGCCAAACCAATGTCTCTAAAAGCGTACTCACACTCTGACTGGCTGCCTTGAACCATGCCTGAGCACGATTGCCCCACTCCTCATTCCCCCACTGGTCTACGCTCACATTATATGCATACTTTCATGATCACCGTGCAACGTTTTTGTGTTGAAGAAAACATAGGAAGCGAATCGCTGTCGCACAGCAGAATGGAATTCATCCTAATTTTGTGGCTTACTTGGGGTCATTTTGGGCACAATGACACATCGATTTTTATTCTTTTGTGCTGTACCTATAAGAAGATAATCCCACATTTTACCACATATCTCAGAGTTTAGTAGTGCAGACTGGTGTTGCACGGGATACTGTTTTGAAAAAGTATCACGGTACCACATTTTTGAAAGCATTATTACATGTCTTTAGTATCGGTACTAATTACATTGTGACAGACATCTCTAGTGCTAATACTGCTAATTCTAACCATCGAATCAGAACCATGGACTCAATACATCTAAACCACTGCAGAAACTCAATTATTTGATATGTCAAAATTGCACGCACTAAACACTAAAAAACACTAAACACTAAAATTCCAGCTAGTTAAATATGATCTCCCTAGCTTCAAGTTAGCTATTTATGTAAGGGACGTTATAATACAACAAACAGACTACGTTAACATCAAAATGAGCTGCGCGGTAAAAAATTTTGATTTAAAAAAAAATAAAAAAGTTAATTAAGCAGATGAACGGAAGAAAGCAGAAGAAACTGCTGTAGCCTTTATACGAGCTTATATCATCTGTTAAAAAAATGACGTGATGTGTACAGCATACCAGATCCGTTCCTTCTGGGTTTGGTTTATGTATGGTGTAGATGTGCGCATACATGTGTCAGTCACATCATTGACATCATATCTGTGTTCCATACTTGGGTAGGGTTAGCGATCACGCTAGATGTGTACTGTGCCCAAGTCTGAAAATCTGAACCTCATCAAGTAGGCCAGAGTATGGTTAAGCATACCATGCCCAAGCACGGTACAGAGTGATCAAACTAGTCAAACGATCTGGACCTTGGGGATCAAATGTGCTTGGGCACGGTATGGATCGGCTAGTGTGAGTACACCCTAACTTTTTCTCCTTCTATTCACTCTCCTACCTATTCACATTCACTTTCTTTTTGCCCCACACACTCTCTGGTCCTTCTTCCAGTCCATATCTCTATGTCCACCATCTCAAAACTATTCTCTTATGCTGGTAGCCTGCTATCATCTCCCATTCCTCCATGTCCCTCGGACCATCTCTCTCCTATAGCTGCTGCTGTGGTCCTAGACACCCAGTGTGTTATATTATCCAACACACTTTGTGAGCTGCCCGTAAATCTACCCCAGTATTAGCTATATATCTGACATGCTCGGTCTCAGTCTCAGGGGTGCGCTGCTTCCTCCAAACGTCAGCAACATTGGATGATTTACCCAGAACGATGGCAGCATGGAATCTACACCCCAATTCTGCCCACTAACCAGGAAACCTGGAGTCTCATGGGTTTTAATGACATGAAGCACGATAAACGTTCGGCTGCAAGAGTGCCAGGGAATCTGACGTGTCTCCATAGCAAACAGTACACACACACTGATACCCTCACTGTCTTCACTCTAATGGCCCTTAGCTCACCGATCGAAAGTGATATTTTATTATGGAAGCATGAGGCAGGCAGCCACGAGTCTCCGCATGACAGAGTCCTATGGGACTCAGCTTCACTACTGGGACCCAAGCAGTCAAAACCTCACAGTTTCTGCATTGGCTGAACGTTGCCTGCACCCCAAGGCGGGGGTGGTAAACACTGGGTGACAGTGTCTGCAGGTGTTCAGCAGGTCATTGTTCTGTTAGCTGCTGATCCAGTTTGATGCTGTTCTAATAACATGTTCCCTAAAGCAATGAGGAAGGGACAGAGTAAGCACCAGCACATGTCCGCAGATGTCTGTGGAATGGGCATCCCGACCACTGCCCTAAAGGTTAGCTTGAAGTTCTGTTTGGGTTCCTAGTCTTGGCTCAGTCAGTTGTCAGTCATAGTGGGTGTCTTAATGGAGAGGCTAATTCGCCAACGTTCTCTGTAAGTGGATCACGGTGAAAATTTTCATGGTTCTTTTAATTTGGGAAATTCTCTTTTCCCTCAGAGAGCCCCAGGGGATCTTGGGTGTCTGCAAGATCCAAGAATGGGGTGAGGCCAAGGAGGGCAGGAACACTTGAAACTGAAATCCGAAGCAGGGCAGTGCTCCTGTCCCTTGACAAAACTTGATAATTGTCCGATCCAGGTGGAAAGAATTGAGAGTTCTGTGGAGACAGCATTTGAAGCTCCATAATTGGTCTTCACCAAAGGAAAGGAGGACACCGAGGTGATGTTTATACCATATAAAGAGTCTTTTTGGAGGCCCAAGCATTACACATGCTGTCATTAGCTAAGCGTTCGCACCAACTGATGCTCTTTGATGTAACGGGTGGGCAGGTCTGTGTGAATTAGCTAGTGTTCTGTCTCTACCATGCTTCGTAATCACGTTTTAAAAACTGGCCATGGCAGTACACTGATAACGTCTGCTTTGTAATATCGTCGCTGAAGAGGGGAACTTTATGTTTCTTGGAATGCACAAATTCCATCACCATGCCACTGAATCTTTTTGTTGTTTGTTTTCATTTTGAATGCCTTATTATTTTATACAGAAAAAGTTATATTGCCTTGAGGAAAATAATAAATCTTACCATTAACAACATCAGTTATAAAAGTCAATAAAAGTGAATGTAATGTGGGAAAAACAAATTGCACAGGGTATAAAGCTGAAAAAATTTGCTTTGGGAGGTTGTGGCACCAGCTCATCATTGGTTATGCTTTTGTAATAATACCTGAAAATGATTTTTCTGGGGCTGTCTTGAACGAAAGATGATGTGGAACATTCCGAACAGTAATACAAGGATCTTAGAAATTCATCAGATTCTGCTTTTTTTGGGTTTCACAAAATCCAAATGATACCCCCATAAATATCAGTTACGGCTATACATCTTTCTTCTTTTCTTTATTTATCATCAGGAAATGGAAAAACAAGGAACGGAAGGAAGGTCTACAATCTATGAAGAAGACCTCAACGACTCTAAATGCCTGTTCACTTTCTGCATCAGCTCACTCGCAGCTAGCTGAAAACTCCACAGACGCAGCCTGCGGATGCATCCCGTAACCTGTTCAGTGCTAGTGTCGGACAAGGGCAGCGTGGGGTTAATATTTTAAAAAGCAAATAACATGCTATCATTAGCCTTGTTCAGTTAGTTTTGCTCTCTGTATCTCTCATAACTGTTGAGCTACACACCTAAAGTAAGTATACTTGTCTTCAACACTTCTAAAAAGCAGTATAGACAGTTTTGGTACAAATTACCACAGGCAAAATCCTATCACATTTCTAAACACTTAAACATCAGTATAAAATATTTTTTAAACATTTAAATGTATGTAATATTTGTGTACTAATTCTGTTTATTGTTTCCTTAACAGAGCATTGCCAGCTGCATTGATCCACAGCGTTGTGGGAATGGCGTTGTTATGTAACAAGGGCAGATCGTTCCCCAGACTCTGATACGCTGCTGAGTCTCGATTTCCCTGCCGACAACGTTTCACTGTTCCAACAACTGTTAGAAAATGTCAGGAGCCCAGCGCTGGCTCACCGTCTAAATACTGCTCCCTGGCAATGTCGGTGCAGTCGAAGGCCTGTGCCGTGAAGGCGCCATGGAGATAACACAGAGAGACGTGGCTAGCGTGTCATTAGGCTAATCCTCATTAAATTCACCATGGTCTCAGAGAGACTGTGGGGAGGGCTGTGATTGGAGGACACTGCCCAGGCCTATGAACAGCTGGCATAGACTGCCCCGCCTCTGGTTAGCTTTTCCACAAACAGTATTGGGCGGGGGCGGCACAAACTAACGAGAAACCCTGTGTTAATTGGCTCAACAGGAATCCACCAAGCCATGCCTACCCTGTTGGGCACACAACAGTGAATGGGCGTATGATGAAAGTATGAGTCATGTGACATCTGTACCTGCCACTCTGCCCTCCTCGATTTATGGATTAGTAAGAAAAGACGATTCTTCATTTGGACAGAAGTCATCTCAAGACACAATGGCTGAACCATCCCTAGGAGGAGCCAAGTTCAGTTAAGTTCAGAGCAAAACTTATACATTGTCACATGATGTGGGTCAGAAATGGTGGATGGCTAAGGAAGGAGACTCTGCTCAGTCTGAAATCAGAACCCCTGGTGTCATAGTGAGGCGGGTTCTGATCGGCATGATCAGCTCTGGGCTTGTAGGTGGGTTGGGATAGGGTGTTTAACAGGAATAACAGACTGGCGGGATTACCGGGGGAATGCATGGCAGAGGCCTCAGGAAGCCCATTCTCCATGTTCCCCTGCACCTGTTGAGTCCTTCAGTCGGGCAGTCTGTGGGCTGCTGTGGCCCACTTTAAAGGTACCAGCTGTAAAAGGAGGGGCAGGAGCATGGGGTGAGCAAATGCCCGATAGCTGGCCCCTCCCCCTGTCCAGTGGGATCAGCTCAACCTATAGTTCATTCACCCCACTGTGCCCCCTGGCAAAAGCCCTCTTTCTGCTTCCCTGCCACAGTGAAAGTCTTGCCCCTGGATATTATACCCCTCCTACAGGAAACAAAGAAGCAAAATTTTCCAGTTTCTACGTAACAGGCAAAGATGGATAGACAGAGCATGAGAGTGTGTACACGAGTGTAATTTTTTCCTATTATCATTCTGACAGACCTCAATGGTAGGATTACATGGGATAACGGGCTACTGATGTGTTTGGCCCCTACCTAATGAAAGAAACATGGCATGTACACCCAGGGTGAAAGCTTGCACAAAGTAACTGCCAAAACCCAGAGTGCTGGAAATCACACTCATCATCAAAGAAATAACTGGAATTATCATATGTATCAGAAAGGAACTTTAGGACGTGAAAAGAGCGGTGGTGGTGGGAGGGGCGGGGGTGATAAAGTGTACATGGATTTTCAGTTACACTGGAAAAGCACAACTCTATGACAGGACATCAAGACATGATTTATATCATAACAACTAACCCCAGTAAACTGACAGGCACCATGGTGTAATTGTTGTCATTTAAATCAACTACCCCCATCCCCAAGGCCCTCTATCTATGATGTCATATCCTCAGACAAGAAATGCTTGATGACACTCAGAAAACAGGACACCCCCCCAACACACACACACACAACCAGATGAATTCAGTGGCAATAAAGCTTAAATATGGGACTGCTTGTCAACAAATCATCCTTGGCAATAGGACACGGTTGTCCGGATGAATTCCGGCAGAGAATTCCACTCTGGAGAGTGAGGACAGCTGACATCGGTGGGTTTGCTGTGGATCGGCTGCCGTCGTATCGCACTTTCGGCTATGAACAGAGAGTTTCTCTTTCTGTGGCAAAAGGACAGTCTTTTCAGCACCTTTGTGCTGCTCTTTGAAAGTCGCTATTGTGGCAATGCCTCCGCTGGGGAAGTTGGCTAATTGTCTTTGTGTCACTCTGCTCTGCCCCTGTGAGTCACAAAGATGCCCTGTGTTCCTCCCGCAGCTAACAATCCCCCCCACTGTTTGCTGTGGCCTCTGGTGTCACTGTCCGCTGCCGCCATGGATGCTCTCATGCAGACGCCGGCGCATTCGGCCACCAGGCACGCACACGTACACGCAAGGATCTACATTAAACTGTTTGCAACTGCAGACTCACACAGAACCACCCATACAATCATGAATACATGAATGGGCCTATACTGAACATGCACGCAAAACTATCCACACAGACTCAGACAGAGAAATTGGTCTGCACACATTTAGCCAGAGAGCCACAAACACACCCATACACACAAAAGCACATGTACACACACACACACGTTTAGTCAGAGAGCCACAAACACACCCATGCATACAGGTACAGCTAAAGAATAACAAACACATACACACACAGACCCATAAACAGACTTGTGGTTGATAAGTATAACAGAGTTGCACTGCTAACACTGCGATGTTACGAGGATAACTGTGTCTTAGTAGGGAGCAAGAGTGCCTTCCTGGCGTCACAGAGTGGGTGAGAAATGAGTTTGGTTATTATTTTCTTCTGTGTCCCAGGACATTTTTCAGCCTAGTGCTGTTCAGAATGCTGTTTATCTGCAACAAAGGCTGCCACTTACAAGATCAGGATCAAAGGCAAAGGGCCTGCCCCCTCCTGCAACCTACTGAAATTTCAGTTCCATCAAGAAACACACAAGATATACAGAAAGCGAAATGCACCCAGTTGTAGGCGCTTGACGGACTCGCTAGGGATATTCTTCCTCAAGCTCAGCCCCGTCCATTTGAATACCTGCACAAATCTGACAGGCACACTGTCTACTAAATATTACATGCGAGATGACAAGTTAAATAGGATTACGGCTCCAGTACTTGGAGTAAATTACTCCAGTTGTTCCAGTTTACCCTGAAGACGCTATTAATCATTATTTAAAACAAATCCATCAAGTGGCAAGTGAACAAACAAATCTAAATGATAATAACAGAGGCTGACTGAAGCGGAGCGGCTGAGGCCCAGCTCAGCAGAGCAGTAAACGCTGATGAATTCCAATTCATTCACTGTCAGTTTAATGCTCCAGCAGTACGGAGCCCCAGCTACAGCTATGCAGACACCCAGGAGAACGGTTCCTATGTAGCACGGATACTTGGGTTTCAGAATCCCTGCACTGTCTCTGTCGCTGGCATGGAGGTATCCAGGAGAATAGAGGAACAGATTCTGGTACGTGCAGACACTCAGGAGAGGGAAGTCCCTGCTCTGCCGACACGCATGAGTCCTAATGGTGCATGTCCAGCCTCCGCCATGTTGACAACCAGGATCTCTGGACCAGGACTCCTTGCACCATAGACACTCAGGAGTTTTTGATACGCCAGAGCACAGTGCCCCAGCTGTGCAGAGCTCTCAGCGCCTAGTACAGTATCCTAGCAGCGCAGCATCCTGACTGCAAAGCACCCATCAGTGAACAGTCTTAGCAGTGTAGGTGTAGCGGTAACAGCCCTTCCCAAGCAGGGGCGGGTTTCCAGCCTGAAAACCACGTAACACCCAGGAGTCCCAGCTACCTCAGGGTGTGGTAATACATGATGTCATATCTCCTTTATAATGGAGTCATTGAGTCAGCTGGGAACAGCGTGTTCAGTTGAACAGCCAGTCTTGATCGTTTTGCTTGTCAAAGCCTTGTCCTCCTTCTTCTGAAAGGCAAAGTATGCTGAGCTCTCTACCACACCTCACTGTTTCTGTCGGCAGTCATAATCAACCTGAAATGAATCCACAGAAACACCGCACCAAGGGACGTGACCAGTATAGGCCGTGTGTGGCCACAGTCACCTGCTTACTCCTGACGCAAGTGGCTGTATTGATCTGTAATTCTGACAAATCTCGTTATACCATTAGAAATGCGTGAGTTCAATATGGCAGCACCAGATCAAAGTCTGAAGCCAATGTGACCCTCAGGACTCAATGTGATCTTGAGAGGACATGTCTGACAAAAGAAGCCTCAAAGGAGGCACCCTTGCTCCATCTATCTATCCACTGTGCTCCTACATTACAATATACCATACAACATAGGGCTTACATCTACCTTGTGCCAAGATGTGAAGAGGCACAGCTCAAAATACAGATTTATATGAGATCCTATGACCTATTTCTTAAGAACTTGTCAGATGAAGCTGAACGGTGCCCACTGAGAGTCTGGTGGAAAGGTCTAGGTCCGCTGTTTACAACATGGATACAGCATGACTACATCGCGGACAGTGCTCCTCTCTCTGCCAGCCCCTTTTACTGGAGCAGTAATGAAATGCAGGATGTCCTCGCAGGGCTCTGTTAATTACTTCTCTATTTATTTAGCCGATCTGTCGGCGGGGGCTGTCCTCTACCAGCGGATTGTCTGACTCCCCTGTTAAATAGCCCACATTCCGATCCTCTGATGCGGAAACTAACAAGAGTTCCGCTTTCATCTCAACGGCGCATCAAATTAGCACCCAACAGATTCCTGATATAAAGAAGCTGGTTACCAAAAAAAGGAAAAAGAAAAAAAACATCAATAAATAAATAACCTGGATACAGAGCGACTGTGATGGACGTGCAACAGGGTGGTTTCCCTGTCGCGAGAGTGTTCTTGAGCCTGACCCAAATTCTGCTGCAGCTGTAATCTAATAGCATCCAACAGAGTAAAACCACAAGGATGGGAATCGCATCCATGTTAAACTGGTTTTACATCAGTTTTATTGTAAACGTTACTGTCGCTGATCGACCACATCCTTCCATGGAGATGTTCTTAACACTAGCAATACAGGGAAAGGCGTGTTTCCAAGGTGTCAGTGTCTGGACAGTCTATTTGGGGGATTCTATCTGTGGTGTTAGGGCTCCCAAGCAACGTGTTGCCTGGAGGCCAGGAAAAGTTAAAATAAGACGAACTTAGTGCTATTCAAAGAAGAGCTTGTATTGTTTACTGGTAACACCAAAAAGCCATGAATGAATGCCTTATACTGTACTTTAATCTAACAAGGAATAAATTAAAAATGATCTACCACCACTAATTTCTCACATAATATCGAATACCCTCAACAGATAGGGCCAGCACACTGTTGCTTCAGTTTACTCAACCAGCTAATTCTGGACCCAGAAGCAACGCTATATCAATATTTTCACTATTCTCCAGGACAACTGATTTCGCTAAACTGCACCAAACTGTATGTTACTTTGAAGGAGCAACGGACAAAACTATAAAAGGTATCCGCTGCAATGGCTAAGGCTGCCGGGTGATTAACAGCAGTAATAATCGCAGAGACGGTGCTGGTGATTCAGCAGGACCACAATGCTGAGCTACTCTGGTCTGGGGGGCCGTTGCCATAGAGAGGGCTCGACCCTAGGCCCCCCTGAACCAAAGTGGTTCACCCAGCCGGATCTGGTTTCATAAGTTTATAGGCTGCTTTTATTTTGGGCTCTGCGGCATATGGGTCAGGGTGCCATCTCTTTGAGAGCTGGACGGAGAGAGAAATAGATGGATTGAGAAAACGAGCGAGATAGATAGAGAGAGAGAGAGAGAGAGAGAGAGAGAGAGAGAGAGACGGGGAGTGCTTTCTTTGCCTGGTTTCAGAGTCTGAGTGCGCAGGCAT
>JAAGVU020000111.1:993520-1024854 GCA_011763525.2 Mormyrus iriodes
AGAGAGAGAGAGAGAGAGAGAGAGAGAGACGGGGAGTGCTTTCTTTGCCTGGTTTCAGAGTCTGAGTGCGCAGGCATGCATTCATTAACGTAATTCCTCGTCTTTCAACAAGAGCACCGTCACTGAGCCCAGGAGACAGGGTCCCATAAAAACAGGCCCTACCCATCAGTACCTTCAGCTAGGGGCTGGACGAAGGGCTCCGAGCGAACCGCGTCCAAGGCCATCTGCATGAGAATGGCCCCCGGTGGCTACAAAGGGATGAAAAGGTGCTAGGGAAGCCGGGGACTAGCCCTTCCTGTTCTCGGGGGTCGTTTATTTCAGCCGTTTCGTGGCCAGCTTTGCACATTCTTCTCTGCTTTGTCAAGCATGTTTTCAAGCATTGCCTTTTTTAGTTTTACCGTAAAGGGAAAAAAGTGAAAAGGGACATCGAACAGAAGGGAGCGACTGTTTCCACGATATCCGTAGCCATTTGGTGTCTACAGCCTCCTAAGGAAGTAGTAGCAAGACTGCTAAATCCTGGACCAATTAACCCAAACATGTATACGTCAGCAGCATATGCTCCAGTAATTAAATTTTGTTTTACCAGTGTTTATTTTTTCATTTAAAATAACCATGCCATTTTAAAGAGAGGGATTGTAAAAGTACATGTACCTACAATATCTATACGATTTTTTCCATAAAGTTACAGGTACTCCTTTTCCATGCTTATCGGCCATGCAGATACATGTCTGCATTTATACTTTTCCTAGATAACGGGACTTCGATGACGGTATTTACAATGATGGTTACGCAGTGTAACTCAAAAATAATCACTCCTCTTTTGATATATAGCCATTTTCCTCTTTACTAAAATAATCATATAACTACGTAAAAGATTCATTCTGCCGGAGGTCCCACTATTGCACCTCGTAACATCACAGTGCTAGCAGTGCAACTCTGACCTGAAGTAGTGATAACACGCTGTGATTTTCCTTATTTATTTATTTAGATTCCTTAGACTATGTTTTAAAGGAATGCAGAATAAACATAATCATCTATTAGTTGAAATGTTTATTTTTTTACGGCAAAATTTTACATGAGCCACTTATGACGCAGTTAAAGATAACATTTCATAAAAGGGATTCTAACAGATATAAAATTATTAATTAGTTAGGAAAGTTAATACAACGTTGATCATTTGTCATGTTGGATTATTGTGGTGGTTATATCTCATTAAGGGGACAGTCACTCAGGACCATGAAAAAATAAACTCATTTTCTTTTATGTAAATATAATCTCGGGATATACATAAAATTGCTTTGTTTGTTGTTAAACATCTACTCCATAGAGTAAAGGTGAAAGGTGAAAATGTTTTATCCCTTTAAGCAAAGTGGGGAATGTAAAAAATACAGGGTATTCAGTGTAGTCTGTACTAAGAGATCTCACTCCTTCTGTATGCAAGTCTTCCACATCAGGTGTCTGGTACATAACTTTGCCCTGCTGCTGAAAGTACAGTTATACAGAATGACTACTTAACATACAGAATCTGCAGTCGTTTACCCACGGTGCTACATAAATTAGCTTATATTTAACGGCACCGCAATCTTAATGTCTCACAGCTAATTCCAGTATTGTTCGCCTGCTTTCACTTTCAGAATAAACAATCTCAGAGTCTTCCCAGTAGACCTCCAAAACAAACATACATAAAACCATAAATATCAGAGAACTGTGAAATCTCAGGACTACAGCAGCCTAATGGACTGCCTGGCATATGTAAGTCCCTTAGTACGCTGTTGAGATTATCCTCCTAAACACTTACACAGACATATAAAAGTCCAGCAAACAATAACAATATAATCTTCTATCAGTCCATGGTGTCTTCATGCTGCTAAACCTGCTCCTGATGGCCTCAAATTTGTACCTGAATTGGGTAAAAGGAAGTGTTTTCCTCATTAAGCACCACTACTTGTGACAAGGGCTGTGTAATACAAACAGGGAGGAGGAGCCCAGATGTACATTTGACATGCATCAGATCAGTGGAATTTTTATAAAGCACCCACCTCATTTTGCCATGAACCTCACTTTTCATGATACAGTTCACATCTCTAAGAACATCCTATGTTTGATGTTAGCCTAAGGGCTGTTGCTCTCAAACGGCCAGCTCAAGTCGACTGTTGGTATAGCCTCCGGAGTTGTCCCACCTGGACTGATCCCTCTCCCACCTGTATGGTTTTGCTGCCAATACTCTCCAATTGTCCCATCCTAATCCCTGCCACCCTAATGGCTCACTGTCATGGTGCCCCTCTGGCCATCTGTCTCTGCTGACGGTCCACATTCATTTCAAAGACTGGAGCTGGTCTGAAAGGCCGGCACACTTCCCAGAGCCCCGCCCACAAGCACAGAGCAGCCTGTCTCCTCACTCGCCATTTCCCCTTCCTCCTTATATCAGTCCTGAGCCATTGAATTAGGTACCGGTCAGCTCTTGGATGATGGAATCATTCGTTTGCCTCATCCTGTACCACCTGCCATTCTCACCTCTTGCAGATCTTCTGAAGATGTTTACTGATTTGGGCCAAGAACCTGAGTTTTAATTCGCAATTATTATGATTGACTTGATGGTACTTGTCTAGAATGCTTCATTAGCTTAAAGTTTTCTTAAAAGCGTTAAGAACATTTAATACTTCTCGCTGCTGTCTGCCATGCTTTTAAAACTGTGCATGAATAAGCAACAAATCATAAAACCAAAAGAGGTATTTTCCGGGCTCATTCGCTGTGGTTGTCTCTAAAGTCGGTCTGCCAGAAGACCAATTTCCACTTGAAACACACCAGATGAAGCAACCCCCCGTAACTTCATGTATTATCAAATATCCTGGGAGTGATTTACTTAAAGTGACGTCTCATTCTCAAAGCAAAAAACGAATATAGACGAATCCAATTATAAACAATGCTTGATTGCGCGTATTCTTCTGTCAGAACCTGTATTATTGTAGATCTCTTTAACAAAAAAGTTTCGCTGATTTTTTTAAAGAAAGAAAAAAAGAAAGGATACAATATTCTGATAGACACCCCGACTGCAGGTAACTCCCTCTACCTTGTGTTCCTACTACAGACGTATCAGCGGACTTTCTGCGCCGTGAGACTACATGTGTACGGACGTTTTTTTGAATGTGTGAATGTGTGTGTCTGTGTATGCGTGTGTGCGCGTCCCTCCTCCCACACTCGGCTGTAGAGCTGTACAGATGATCATGTGCTTCGAGCCCAGGCGAAGCAAAGCGAGACAGTTGTTAGAGACCGAGAAGCCAGCTTTCATTGAAAAGCTCCGTTATCGAGAGCGAGAGATCGGGGAGATAGACATTTCCAGTACGCAGGCAGACAACACACACCGTAAGCCCTGGGGAACTCTAGGGGAAAAGGGACATTCAAAGGCCTTAAGACACACGGTGAGAAGAAGGAGAAGACAAATTTTATTGAAGAATAAAACATTAAAAACCTTGGGCACTCGGGAGTTGATTCTTCGTTCTGACAAACTTGTGGGATTATAAAAGGGCACATTTAATAAGAAGACACTACCTCTTTCCCCTTTTTCGTTTTCTCTTTTTCTTTATTTTCTTTATTGTTTTTAATCTCCCTCTGGAACCGCTGACAAACGGAGGAACAGAATCGCAGCACTGTGCCTAAGAACTGATAGCCCTACTGGGAAGCAGAACGGCTCTGCGTTGGCTGGGGCAGACAGGACAGCGAGTGGGAGAGACCCGTCGCTCGCGTTTTTACTCTATTTTTATATTATATTTATTAATTTATACTACAAAGTATTTATTTTTTTCCTTATTGATTTTATTTGGGGTTGCGTATTTTTTGGAATATGGTTGGGGAAATGGAAACGAAGGAGAAGCCGAAGCCGACCCCAGACTATCTCATGCAGCTCATGAACGACAAGAAACTGATGAGCAGTCTGCCCAACTTCTGCGGGATTTTCAACCACCTCGAGCGACTGCTTGACGAAGGTAAATTATGATCCGTATGCGCGAAAATGAGGCGTGAGCAGAGGAGATAGGGTTGGGACAGAGGGGCATCACGAGCGGATTCACCGATGATTTAAAAACGTTTCTCCTCTTTCCGTTTCGTACGGACGTATGTATATGTGACAGCTTCTGTTTAACCTATGTTTAAAGCGATGATCGCTACGGACTTCTTGAAAACACGGGAAGCGACTGTATACACCTTCGTTAAATTGGCAAAAATAAATATATAACAAGTTTCATGCAGTGCCAAAATCTCCTGTTTACGGATAAAGCAACGCAGGGCAGTAACACAGACCACACGACAAAAAATGACTGTGGTTTCATTCGATAAACCACGTACTGAAAGGACAACACATCTCCCGAAACAGTTCAAGCAGTGCCTATACATATTTTGAAAATACGCTGTTAAAAAGATTTCTTAGACTATGGTTAAAAGGAATGCAGTATAAACACAATCATATATTAGTTAAAATGTTTATGTGCAAGTTAGCAAACAAATCTGATGCATATTTACCAAATACAATTAATAGCATTTCCGTCAAATAAAATGTAGTTACCTTATGTCTAGGAAATATCGTCTAGACAACAACAGAGCCGGATTTATAATGATCAATATGAAACAGAATATTAAGGTAACGTGTAAAAAGATAATGTCAAACTTTTGCGAAAAAAAATGTTAATTGTGAAAAAGGGGCTGAATAAAAATCTTAAAGCAGTAATTTAAAAATGTTAATGCAGGTTTGATTGTTAGTATTGTGCATTTTATTCTGTTTGGCTTAATCAGCTGATTGAAGACCATTTTATGCACGCAAAGACAAGTTCGAAATTTAACATATAAACTAACAGTGTATGCTTGTATATCCAGAAAATCTCATAGTAACTAAATATGTCCACCACAGACCCTGCGGGGCCCTTCTGGAAGTGGCCTTCCGCACGCTGCTAAGGGTGGGTCTACCGGATAAAACTTGTGGATAAGAGATCTCTTGATGCAGAAATTTGGAAAGATCGATGGGGCGAAGCTGGACTGAGCACCAGGGGGCTCCCAACAGTTCATTCGCTTCTGCTTAAAGGGAACTGAGAATTGCACACTGCATCTTGTTCTATTATTACTTTATTAAGCCAATCTCCCAATAAGCTGCGTAAAACTCGTGGTCTGGGGAGAGCAGTTAAAACCCCATTTTCTCACCGTCAAACGCTGCCAATTTAGCAAACGACTTGGAAAGACAGCCCCTCCCCCCCAAATCTTCTCACCCTTTGCTCCAAGAATAGCATTTAAGTTATTCTCATTCTGTCTTTGCCTCGGGGGGGAAAATGGCGTATTAGGGAATTATTTGAGCAAGCAATGGCCCTAGTCATTGGTTGGAAAGAAGTGGAAAGTAACAGTGGAGTATTCGAATGGGGAACAACTCAGGAGTAACTGCGCAGGATTTTATCGCGTTGCTGTCACAGCAAAACCCCGCGGTGTGAGAGATCCACGGGAATGAATCCCCCCACCACTCCCCCGGACGATATGTGTTACTGCTATTACGGTGTGAATGAATCATTTGCGTATGCCCCAGGGCTGCTTAAAGGGGAAGGGCGCTGTTGCTTGATTCGAGTAAACAAGTAGGCCTATATGTATGCGGAATATTATATATTTTTTACATTTACGTTTGACTGATTCAAACTTGAATTGCCCTTCATTATTATCGTTATGGGTCGCACTGACTTGTTAAAATATACACTGGGGCTTTGTGCTGAATGTTAAATATTTAGACAGCTATAAAGTCTGCTGTAAAAAGTTATGACAAAAGGAGCTCCGGCTCTTGTTCTTGCGGTGGAGAGGCGCTGAGTGCGCTGCAGGGGCCCACAGGACATTTAATTATTCTCCTCTTTGTGAATGCAGTTCAGTGGTAAAGCGGCCGATCCGTGCCATGCTTCGTCGCAATGTCGTTTTGTCTTCTGTATGAATCAGTGCTGTAGTGCTCTCAGGCGTGAGGCCAGCGACTCTGTCAATGAATGGAGGAAGCTCCACACCAGGGCAGTGTCTAATCACGGGTGGCCTTGCTCGTGAGTTTCCGTCTGCCCTGTCTCAGACACCGGGCTTAATATACTGTTTCTGTAGTGTGTGAGGTGCCCTCTGATGACCTTGGCCAACTTGCATGTGACACATGCTCAGGGGTTGTAAGGATTCTTCTCAAAGGATATGTGATATTTGTACCCCCCCCCACACACACACACAATCACATGGGTGGTAAATGTGCATTCTGAATTGGTTTACTAAAAACCCATGTCATCATGTCTCAACACTGAGCACATGATCAACACAACTGCTGCACTCTCCTACTGCTTTCTGTGCCCCTGTTTCATGAGGTATGTTACTATAGGGCAAAGGATACTGATTATAGTTCTTTTGGTCTTTTCTATAAATTACTTTTTGGGTGGTTGGTGGCTGCTGAATGAATTAATCTACGACAAAAGAGATGTATCAAGGGTTCTGCGGTGCTCGCCTGGCACCCTTATGAAAATAACTCGACAGAACTTGCATGTTTCACTTCTCCTTTGTCTCCCTCTCTGGGTTTCTGTGCTATGCACTAGTCGCAGTAGAATTTGTAAGAATTATTCAGGTGAAAACGAGAAGGCGTATCAGCGGTTGCCGTTACAAGGAGTGTTTTCAAATGTGATCACTCCTAAACAATTCCACAGTCAGCAAAGTTAGAGAGAATGGGAAAACACACACGTGCATGTGTGTGTGAATGCAGCTCCATAAGAGTGACTTTGCATGGGGCTGGTTTAAGGGCAATCTGTAAAAACACATGCTATGTGTCTCTGGTTATTGGCTGAGATGCCAGTGGGTGTGTTTTTTTGGCATTCCCTCTAGGGTTTAGCATGAAGCACAATGACTACACAGGCTCTGGCCATCGTGCGTTCACCCGGCTTCCGCTATGTCCAGATCACAGAGCGGTTCAGACACAATGGTTTCACTTCCAGCATCCAGTCTGCCTGACTCCCGGCTTTGAGCTCACATGTGGAACAACACAGAAAAATGCTTTTTCAGCTGAGCCCTGCACAATGAATGCCCCCCCCCTCCCAAAAAAACCATCTCATATGGCTTGTGTTTCTGATTGGTTGTGTGTCCTGTAATGGTTACTGTCGGTATGTAAGTGAGACTGAGCTTGCACCCAGATAGGAAGTTAAAACACAGCGTTTATTTTTTCATTTTGCAGCAAACATGGCATTCTGAGTTCATCGGCTGAAATGATTTAAAGCACAAGCCAGCCTTGTCATGTCAGAATAAGGCATTTGTGATCTGTATCCAATGCAAGGAAATGTATAGCTAATGGTGCTGCTATGAAGTGAACATCACATTTAGATGATGGAACAGGGGTGGATCCCACTGGCCATTCAGTGAGCAAAAAGGCCATTTTAGGAAGAATGGAAAAAAAGGGCTAGTGCAGCTGGAGATTCACTCGCCTTTTTCCTCATAGGGGTCCCATTTTTCTTTTTCTGTAGACCCTGCCAAAGATCCCAGTCTTCTCAAACTCAACCATCCCGGCCCAATTTAAACTACATGCTGGCATTTCAGTCTTTCCCCTCTGTACATCGAGGACAGGACTGCATTTACAGAAGTGTCTCGGTATTCTCGTGCTGTACTCCTTAGCCTTGGAAAACATTACCCGAAAAGAAGCAAAGGCCTTATAGAATACAGATCCTGGCACTTTAATCCTACTGATAATATGGAAAATAAAACTAAGAAAGATTTAAGATTAGGATTTAATTCATACCATCGCTCATATGAGTACTCGCTTAAGCTGTAGTTCAAAGCAGTGGTTATATTTCATATATCATCATACTCATTATTGCCATTATTAATATCTCATTATAATCACTGCAGTTACTGTCCCCTCCAGGAGAATGGTCAGTCTACATGAAAACACCAAGCGGCCCTAGACTTTTACTTAAAAGGAGAAGTGAAAAATGTGTCAGTGTCCTCAGCTACAAAGGAATAGTATTAAGTCCATAGTATGGATTTTATTTATTATAAATATCTAAGAATCATTAGAGTGCTATAGACTGTGCTTTGCCTCTAGCTTCCTATTGTATGTTTTATTTCAGTTTAATGATAAGGCTTTCCCACTGGTCTTATTATATTAATTAAAATACCATATTTATGTTGTAACCTGGCTAGCGTAAGACCCTCCGATATACCGGTGAAGATCAGGTGTACCCTGTAACGCCGGGAGGGATCTGCAGGCGTCCCGAGGGTCAGGCAGGCCGGGAACAGCCGAGCGGCGCGGCTCTGCCGAGCTCAGCGCTATTCGGCCGGGCGCCGTAATGAAATATTGCCAACAGCTTCATTGTAGAAGAGGCGTCCAATTTGCGTGTTGTTTTACATGCAGTGGTTGGGTTTTATGTCCTTTTTTGGAGGGGGGAGCACGTGACCGCGGTATTATAAAGGCTCAGTAAGGGTCACGGTGGGGAGGGTACCGTGTAAAACTGAGACAGACGATGAAAATATCAAGAAGCACCCGCTTGCTTTATATTAAATAATTACATTATTTACACGTGGGTACATTAATAAGTTGAACTGCGTTCGGCGGGTAATTGCTGGCTGTCACGTAGAACTTCTAATGACACACTTCTTACCGTCCAAAAGTCTTAACTGTAGCTGTTCTTTTTAGATGACACTGGGATTTCCTGAAAACAAGGCGGTTATATAACTATTATCATGATATTTGGAGTTTACGCTGGCCGTGAAGGCACGTAAAGAACCGGTCGTTCTGCTTGATAACTGCAAAAAGCGGTTTCGAAAACCATATATATAAAGATATGTATAACAATTTCCATACAATCCGTGCGAAAACAGTGCGTTTGGTTGAAATGTAAAGTTTGCTGACTAAAAGCCATCTCGCTGAAGACTTTAAACATACCTTGGTCTGGCTCGGTTAGTCGTAATGGCTTTCCGGCCGTTCGTATTATAACTTATTTTTTATTTTTTTTCTGTGAGGATATACGGTAATGGCAGGACATGTGAGAACACACCTTAGCCCTTTATGGTGTGATGGAAATGGCTGAAAAGATAATATCGCGGACTTTGTGGGTATTACTGGTCCCTACAGCCTCCATCCGTACACGTAAATCTACTACCGCGCCGGCGGGAAGCGAAAATAAATAGGCGCCAGCAGAAAGGCTGCTATCGGCGGCCATCAGGATCCAGCCGGGCGTCGGAGTGCGATCGCGGGGTGTGTGATTGTGTGTGCGAATGCGTGTGTGTGTTGTCTGTGCGTGAAAGTATGTGTATGAGAGAGTGTGCGTGTGTTAATGCATGTCAGACCATCAGTGTGTGTGTGTGGGGAGCCCTGCCATGTTGACGGCACTGCAGTTATGAACGCCACACCCCGATGGGCTGGCACGCCCTCACAGTGACCGGAGGTCACGACGTACGGAGACGAGCATATCCTTATGGTGGTGTTTTTTTTGTAGGGGACGGGGCGAGGTGTTTTCTGCGGGGCTGCACACACATTTTAAATAAATGAAAAAGCAGCTGACAGATTTCCATTTGGGGGAATAATCCCAGACCCCTTGGGGAAGGAGTAGCCATCTGTAACCGACTCACAAGCAGAGCGTGAATCATTACATGTACAAGCGTCTGTGTGTGTGTGTGTGTGTGCACGTGCTGACTCGCGCAGCCTTATGTTTCTGGGGTGAAGGGAGGATTGGGTGGGTGTCGGCTGGATGAGGTCATCTCGATGGCTCTTCCCGGTGCTGAGGTGATGTCATGGTGTACTGCTGAGCTCACGGCCAGCCTCCGCCGCACCAACCGTGAGCCACAGGCCGCTATGGGTGTGTAGGAATGCATTCTCCAGCCCTGTTAAAGCACACGCCTTTTTTTTGCAGCAGCCGCAGTGAAAGCGATAAGGCGAACCAGCTAAGGGGGGCGCTGGAGGGATGATGAGAACTAGAGACGGTAAAGGGGTGTGGTGGCAGGTAGGAGGTGGAGTGGACTGATGGGTGGGGCTAAAATAGCAGGTCAAGGTGAGTGACAATGGCAGGGTGTCTGAATTGGCAGGCTTTGATCTTAGATGCTGGTGGCAAGATAGTGGTGTCTGCAGGTTCATAAAAGGTTTTTGTTTTGCCGTATTCTTTATATTCTGAGGTAAATTGCTTAAGTTCTTATGGCCACATGATACTCGGTTCCAGCAGTTGGTGTTTTTTTTTTCCGGTGACTTCATCAAATAGGGAGGTGTCCCTCAATGTTACCCCAAAGGCCACACAGATGGCAACGTAAGGCTGAGGTTGTCCTCAGAGACACCTGCTTGCGTGTTTATCTTACCTGCGAGGCACTGAATGCTTGCTGTTGACGGCAGTCTATGGAGCTCTAGCCGCTTAGTGGTGCATGACCGCTCTCGCCTTCCCCATCATAGGTGCTGCACCACAATGATGTTAAAGTGAAAGCATGGACTGTGATCTTCTCCCTTTGTTCATCAAGACATGAAGCCTTAGCCGAAGCTGCGTCCATGTCCATGTTCTCCACATCCTATTGGTCAGGCAGGAAGTGGGCGGGGCTCTGCATGACCAGTGACAGAGCTGAACAAAGGAAGATTCAGGAAGGCCAGGCAGACTTAAGGGCTTGACAGATTTGTCTGAGTCCAAGTACAGTGTACTTTTCTAAATCATTCTCAAGACCTTAAGGGACTTAGAAAATCCACCCGTTTCAACCATAATTAGCCTAAGTAGCCCCATTCATCATATAATTGAAGTAATTAATTAATTCTGAACCGAAGTAGGGTGGGGGTGTTGGTAGCCAAAGTTAATTTATCCAGAATTAACTTGGATTCTGTCCCTGTGTTGCATCGTAATTCTCTCTCTGGATCCCCCCCCCATCTCCATATTGTAGCTGGTAGTGGTCTTGGGTGAGGGAGGGGGATCCAAATCAGAGCACTGAAAGTCTGTCTGAGGCCTGAGTGCAGCCCCAAGTGTAGGCAGGATTGAACTGTTGATACACGATTTAATTTAAATTCGAGATAAAAAAGAACATGTTTGGGGCTTTTTTTCGCATAGGCGGGAGGGAGCAGAGGAGCCTGCTACTGCTGCAGGTTTGGGAAGTGCCACATTGGCAGTTTTTTCGCCTTTTCTTACACCGCTACTTGATTTCCATGCCATGTGAAGTTTCTTATTCATTTACCTCTCTTAGGTTGAAATGGCAAAACTGCCACATCACTATACTAGGAGTCTCTGTTTTAAATGTGCTCCACCAAAGTATCTGTTTTCTGTTTGTGGAGATATTTTTGCAATATTTTTCACAACAGTAATAGAAACACCTGAACAGCAACACGCGTAATGAATATATATATATCTCAGAGCCATTGTGCTTGGAGTGAAACCACACCGGTTTCACAGTGCCTCAGTGATACGAGTCTTTCACCGGGGTCACTGCAAGGTTACACCAGGGTCACGGCCCTTACAGGGAGGTCACAGATGTGCTCACAGACGCCCGGGCTTTGTCAATGCCACTCACGGGGACCTGAATGAAAGCCGATGGATTCCCAGTTGATTCTCAGTAGGGTCATGGTGTCAAAGAGGTCAACACTAAGCTCAGAGATTCAATAAATAACATTATAGCTTGAAACGGGGTATCTGGAGGATGTTAAAGAGCAGCTTGGGATCCGCGGTGGTGTACGGTTATGTTAATTTTTTGTGACATTTGTGTAAACAATTTATCTTGTGTTTTCACGTCACGCATCAGTGTTTAAGAAGTGCGCCTAAGCATGTGGATGTGCAGCTTGCTAAATATGCATGTATTTGAGTGTGATCACAGAGATTGCCCATTACTTCTTAATCCATACCAGGTGTGATATAAATCTCTTTGCCTTGCAGACTGCTGTGTCATACCTTCAGACCCAAGTGCCTTGTTTTCTAGGTTTTATTGGCTGGTTTGTATACAACCTGTATATCAGCAGGTAGTTTACATATCCTAAAAGTACTAATGGCCTCCTTCTAGAAAATGTTCTAAAGATTTCCGAAGCATGCATGCAGTATTTCTGTAGTCTATTGGCAGAAAAGCAAACAGAAGCAAAAGCAAGCGGTTATCGTGCCATTCTCTTAAAGGATTTATCACATCTGTGACTTCGTAATTTTGATTTAGAGTTCATAGATTTTATGTCACATGACTTCTGCAGAAAATGTCTCAGTCAGGGTTGACCTGTCAATGGTAAATAATAACACAGAATAACCACCAAAATGTAACATTCAGTCTTTTTCAAATACAGGGCAAAATTCACAGTGTACTTCTCAGACATACATCCTTTTTCTGTGTATAAAAAGATGAGTAGCACTTTCAAGTGAAGCAGGTTGTCTGTTAATTCCAGCACTGGGATTGATATGAGGGGATTTACAGTAACTGTTGCCCTCCGTTTATTTGTGGGAGGGGTGTTGACATCCCATTTAAATGAACATGTGACCTTTGATTTAGCTCGTTACAGGACATTAAACCCTTATTAACTCCTTAACTGTGACGCGTCAGGTTTCACATGGTCATAGCCGCCTGCGGAGGAGTCCCGCTAGCTTCATTAGCGTTGCAGAGCTGCCTGTTGGAGCCAGTCCGTTGCACCCGCTGCAGAGGAATCTACATAAACAAACACACATGTTCATTAAATTTGTCAACTGGATCAGTCAGCCATCAACGAGCTCTGTTGCAGACCCTTTCAGGGGATTGTGAAGTCCCCCCCTTCTGCTTCAGTGGGCTTGTTCATTTCAAAAAGCAGATTTTTAAATGCTTTCACCTGCCTTTGATATTCTCACTGATGCCACCAGCCTGTAGGAGGGGCTGTGATCTGTGTGTTTGATGGTGGCCCTTGAGGCCTGGGAAGGCACCATGCAGGTGGGTTTGGGGGTAGCTGTGCAGTAGCAGCAGGTAGGACTGCGGGGTGGCCAGCATTTGCAGCTCGGAGGCGGGTAGGCCCATATGCTGCCTGCGGCCTTGGCCCCACCCACCCCTAGCCCCAGACACTCGGCAGAACACCTCACTGAACTGATAGCCCTGGAGAATCATCATTTCCTCGTCGGCAGCTCCGTAGGCAGGGCTGCACAGCACGCACAGACATACGCATGTTGTGTACAAATGCACGCACATCTGTGTAATGTAAATGGACACATTCTGAATAAACATACCCACGTATACTGCATAAAACACCCATATATATGTGTATAAACACACACGTTCACACACCGCAAACACAGACACACCATGGATCACTACACTCATCATATCTAATCGAGCACATAGGTATACATGCAGCCACCCCCCCCCACCCCCAGAGGACCCAGTAGTGGCTCTAACTGATTCAAAGGCCAGCCGCTTTCCTAGCTTCATGTTCTCAGGGTCCTGCGGCAAGAAAATTAGCCAGGCAGCAGACAGGCCACTTCCAAAGCTACTGCCTTGCTATTATCGAAGAGGGTGGAAGCATGCTGATGCCTGGTGACTGGATGTGCGTTTTAGGTGCCACAGAGCTTTCAAACGCCCAGCCTAGAACCACAGATCTCCGAGCATTCTTAAACATGCGCCGTTACGTCTCATCCCAGTAACTGGCAACCTCACTTTCCCTAATCCCATTAATCTTTGATGATCTTCAGAAAAAAGAAAGAAATGCACCAAAGAACATTTTAACCAAACAGCAGCCCCTTATGCAATTACACGATCATCCTACGTTTCTGGGATCGGTTAATTAACTGCACCGTAGAGGTGCCACATTTGTGTTCCCTTCTTGTATAAAAATTAGCACTGAGTTGTCGGCACACCTGTACATGTCTCTTTGTGTGAAAGGTCCCTCATTCGTGCTCTGAAGAATGTCACCTAAAAAAGGAATAATGCCCCTCCCACCTTGTTTGTGATTCGATGTGTGAAGGTGTGCGTGTAATAGTTCTGATGTGCATCCCTCACCCAGCGCGTCCGCGGTACTGTTTTCCATAATTAGCCCCCCTTCCAAACCACCTACAGCAACCTGTCGTTTCAGGCTGTTTCCGCTGATAGTCGTGTCCGACGGAATTCCTGCATGCCGATACGCCAGCCGCGCGGGGCCGCCTGTGTGGGCGTGCGTATGGCGCCATCAAGCAGGCAGGGAAGCATCTGCTGGCCTCCACATGTCACAATGTTCGGGCACATCGCTGTGGATCGGGGGCCTGGCTGTGTCAGTCCAGAGCTTGTTACTATTTAATATCTGCATGGTGAATGTTTAGCTTAGCGTACTGCTGTATTAGTCACCCCTTCTTCTTATTTTTACTCATCTGCATGACGCCAGCACCGCTGTCAAGTTTAGACTGTGGTTCTGTTCACAGCCACCCAATGTCTTTCCTCTTTGTGTGCTACTCGCGCTTCCACATTTTATGTATGGGACTGACTCCACTAGCATCTCTCCTCTGATTCCTCTTTGCCACTCGGGTGTTGGCGGGGGATCAGGTAGAGGCCTTTAACATCCCCCGCACACTGCGGGTTTCCTCCTACGGCAGCAGAGCTGATGGTGCCCAGCTGGGCCGGCTTGGCGATAAAGCCGAATGCACTCCGCCTCTGTTTTTCCTTCCTCTGTCAAAGGTCAGCGCTGTTCTCATTTGAGACAGATTTCCCTTTTCCAAAAACAGCAATCTGATCCTGGTGCTTTTAAATGGTCAGGTAACATTCTTGCTCTAGTACCCCTTTCTGTCCTTCAGTCATTCAGCTCCGACCCTTTTCATGCATTTTCTTTGTAATGTTGAAGCCCTGCTCTGTTGTTGTCTGTTTATGGTCAGTCCCAAGGTCTCTAAGCTGTGCTACTTGTTCAATGCCTCCAATCAGCGGTTCCTGATGTTCCTTACGGCCCCCCAGCCTCTGGTCCCTGGTTACGGCTATCGTTTGGGTGTACCCACCATTGAGACATGGGGCCAAATAATAAGAACAGGACGAGACAGGAAGTGAGGAACGCCTGAGGACGGCGTGTGTTGGCCTTCTGCATTTCCGTGTGGAGCATATGCTGGGGAGAGAGCCGGGAGACGGGCGGGATGGAATTGTAATTCTGGGGGAAGAAGGGGCCCAGATGGCGTCTCTGTTTGAGACCTCGCCTCTGCCTCCCCCCCGACCGAACCCTCGCTTTCGGAGCGGCAGCCTCTTGTGGTGCTCTGTAATTACAAACACAGGAGGGTGTTAGCGAGATGGCTCCCCCTCTTCCTCTTCCCCCCTCCCTCGGGCTGCTCCCGCACACGTCTCTCTTCTTCATTGATATTACATCATTTCGACTCATGAGCGCGGAGTCCCTGATATGGCACTGGCGTTATGCGGGGACAGCTCTAGAGTTCTGAATGTTATTGCAGCAGGACTCGTTTATTTTGCGAAGCATTGCTGTCTTTATTATTACTATTATTATTACTATTATTATGGAAAGTAGTAGGTCTCATTGTTGAAACATATGCAAATGCATGCGAAATGTACTGAAATCATCTGCATATTTCTCTGAGTGAAAGGAAGCTTTCTGCAGCGACACATAGCAGTATGTGTGTGAGATGAAAGAGGGCACAGTGCATGTGGCTGGTTTCTTTTGAATGACAACCATTCATTTGAGAGATCGATTGGCTGCAGCGGGTCAGGTGGTTTTCTCCCTCTTACGATTGAAAAATTCAGCGTGGCAGCATAACGCTGTTTGATGCTTCCACACCTGCACACACACACACACACACACACACAACTGAGGCTGCCTTGATGAAATGACAGCTAATACCATTAGGCTGGTCAGAAAGCTGCATTCAGCATAAGAATCAGCAGAAATGGAGCGGATCGCCATGAGAGGTACCTCCCCAGTGAGCCTTTGTGCTGTGAAGGGCGCCCGCCTTCCGGCATGGGCAGCGGCATCGAGAATCACTCTCAAGGACGGGGACTGTGGTAAACCCGGCTCCAAGTCCCCCCAGACCAGCAACCCCCCCTCCCTTGGCGAAACGGGGGTGCTGAGACCTGCCATTCTGTTAATTGCGTGTTCAGTCATGGCAAAATACTTGGCGGAAATGAGACGCCCACAGTTGACTTTTGTCCGCATAGGTTGTGATACCTGGCGATAACTATGGCGGCATGCGGGCCTGATGTGGGCCCAGTGGCCACAGGTCCTTGGTGAACTCCAGAGTAAAGGAACTTTCCTGTGCGTGGTGCCCTAAGATACAGCCCCTGTCACAAAATACACAGCCTATCGTTACCCTGCGTCATGTAATGGAAGGTGTCGGACTCACATGGATTGCAATAAAGAGGCTGATTTTAAGCACCCCCCCCCCAGGGTTTTGGGGGCCATGTGATTAAGCTTCCCCAGACGCCCTCTGCGATTGCTCTCTGTCGGGAGGGCAGGGCACCCTGGGGCACTTTAATGCTGACGCTTTTGAGCCATTCCCGGCCAAACCCCTCAGCCTCTCCCTGTGCACATCTCTATCACTTGTTGTTTTTACCGTTTTTTTTTTTTCTACTTGCCCCAGACTGTGTGGCACTGTCATCCTGACAGATAGAGACAGTGTCTGAAAACTGTGTTAAAAAAATTCCCGAGAGGGAATCTGCGCTTGCTGCACGAGTGCCTGAATGTTGCATCTCGTCCTCCCTCTCTTCCTGTGCATTGTGAGTGCATGCAAATCTTGCGTTGTCTCCATCGGTACCTGTAGGAATTTCAGCCCACTCTGTCGTACTGTGTTTCTGCACCGGCAAGGATATGCTTGTTTCTGTGTGTGGGGCCATATAGCTGTCGGGTTGTGTGTGTGTGTGTGTGCAGGTTTCTAGGACTGTCTGTGTGTATAGGTGTGTGTGTGTGTGCGTGAAGGCGCTTTAGATCTGCTCAGCTGTGTGACCACAGTAGCCCTTCAGGCCTCTGCACCCTGCAAAATGATTGAATTCTGAGGTCTAGAAAGCTGACAAATCACTAAAAATGCTGTTAAAACGCAGTAAAAACGTTGTCCATAAATCACCCCATGACAGTTTAATCATCCTCAGAATTCGGGTTTGGCCTGACCGCTGGACAGTAGGTGCAACGAAAAAAATGTCTTTGGAAGAACATCTCAACCAGACTAATTTCATTTAGTTTGGCTTCATAGACGCATCCAGCCGCCAGTATTTCCACAGTAAAATCACAATGAAGATTTTTCTATTCTTTATTGTAACAGTGGCTTATTAAACAGTGCTGTGTAAATGTGTTAATTAAATCAAGGTGCTGATGACGTGCTGATAAGGCTCTCGTGCAGCCGGAAAGGTTCCCGAGTGGAATTCTGGGCCTGCATTTGCGGCCGCATCCCTGGGAAGGCACAACTCTGAAGTAGCCTCAGTCAGTAATCTGCCAAGATGCAAAAATCGTGAGCCGCATATGCAAATTGCCGGCAAATCGCTCTGGATTGATGTGTCCGCTTAGGCAATGGAATAATTTAATGTTGCGTGGACTCCCTCACACATTTCTGCAGGTTTGGAACGATTTAAGGTGTCTTAAATCTGATTGGGGAGGAAACAGGCGTGGTATCCAGAGGTAGAGAGATAAAAGACACGGGGATCTGCTCGGGGAGAGAATGAAGGCTGGAGTCTGAGCTGGAGCAGTCCATTGTGTTCGGGCGTGCTGCTGAAACGTTTCGGTGAAATTGTGGAAGATCAGCATCTTACTTCTGAGGGCTTTGTTCGGTCTCTCGCTCTCTCTCTCAATCTCTCTCTCTCGCCCGCTCGCACTGCCGCTCTTTTTAAGCGTTTATTTGGTTGTGACCTCATTTGATTAATGTCAGGTGTCATCCTGGGCAAACAGCAAGGTGCTGTGGGGAAGAATTAAGTGTTTTTTTTTCGCCATTGCCGTGTAACAGGCTCCAAACCTGCACCAGCCCCAGTGCTACACATCCAGCCCTTCCCCTTTTTGTATTTTCGCCAGCTTCATCAGGGGTGGGGGGGGGTGGGGGTGCTGTTAGCAGCCAGTTAACAGGCGTGTGCACGCCCCCGGGGGGTCTTGCTGTCGGCCCAGCATTTGCGGTTCTGGCCGGACTGATTAGAAATTCAGCCTGGTGCAGGTTTGGGGGGGGCATGCACATCTTTGTCCTCCTCCGTACCTCCCCTGAGATCTGCCCCGGACACTTTATTCTCCCTTAACAGAGTCGCATGTTACGTCACAGCAGAGCCTGCGGCAGTCGGGAGCCGTGGCACCTAATCTCTCCTATGAAATATTAACCAAGTTGATAGTTTAAATTATGGTTGGCACCTTGTGAGGTTCCCCTTCCCCATGTGCCACGCTCCCCCCACCTCTTTCTCCTTCTGTCTCCTCTGGGCTGCATCACAGCTGATTTAAAAAATGGGCACTCATTGCCCTTCCATTAGTTGATTGCATCCTGCGCAGTCGTCGCTGTCAGCAGTCGCTTGCCTCGGGTTGGTGGGCGGAAGGGGTGGCAGCATGTGGAGCAAAGGGTCCCATGTCCTCCTGGGGCTGGGGGCTTCAGCCGGGGTTTAGCTGTTCTGCAGCAGTGGGTTTGGAGCTACCGAGAGAGCAGAAGGGTTCTCAAAAAAAAAAAAACCAAACAACAGCCCCAGGCTATGCCTGGAAGCAGGTCTGTTGCAGTTACTCTGAGGTTAGCCCCTCAAATTCCAATCATGTCTGAGCTTTAAATACAGTTTCTTTCTTTTTAACATGCCCCCTCCCGGAGAGAAGGACAGTGGTACATCTTAATTCTATGGCATCCCAAAAAACTGTCAACTCGATCGAAATCCATCGGAAAGATGGAGGTCTCGTGGTCATGGTGGCACGCAGGAGATCGAAAGTAGTGGCAGAATATGGGAGTGCAGCTCTAACGAGCTGCCATGGATACGGCGTCGCGGGGCGGTGGCACGCCGCACCTGTTTGCTGCTTTGATTGATGCGCTGCCGTGGCTGCCAGCGCCGAGGCTAACAGCCGCAATAATGCACTCGCTTGCTGCACGGCTCTTAAAAGGCTGTGCATGTGTGTGCCCGCCAGCGTGCATTCACAGCCCCCCCGTCCCCGTGCCGGCTCCAGGCGGCTGGGAGGACAGGTGCGGGCGGCGCAGACAGATGTGCGGCAGGTGCAAACGCGCAGGCAGGCCGACTCCTCGGCCGCAAGCAGGTGCCTTACGACGCTGCACGTGTAACGCAGCGGCAGGTGCCTGTCACCATGGTAGCGTGTCACCAGCCTATGCATGACCAGACCCACTGTGTCCTCTCTTGCAGAGATCAGCAGAGTACGGAAGGACATGTACAACGACACATTAAATGGCAGTGCGGAGAAGAGGAGCTCGGAGCTGCCTGACGCTGTCGGACCTGTGGTGCAACTGCAGGAAAAGCTTTACGTGCCTGTAAAGGAGTACCCTGATGTGAGTACTGTGCTGACTGGGGAGGGGCAGGAGTGTGGATGGAAGGCTGGGCCTTGAGGGAGGGTGAGGGCTCTGACCAGAATGGGCAGGGCTTTGCAAAGTGAGCTTGGTTGAGTGGGCGGGGCACAGGGGTGGGGTGATGTGAATTGTCCCAAAACCTCAAATGAAAACAGCTGATCCAGGCCAATTTGCTGCTGGTTCTTTAGCACATAAATCACACAAAGCAGAGGGGAAACATTTAAAATGAACCCTCTACATGCTGGCCAAAACTCACGTGGTGACCTTGTCCTGCTTTGTCCTGCAGATAAACACATGGCAGCATTTACATTTCCTCATGGCATCGCAGAGCAGGTCTCAGCCTCTCTAGGGCATGAATCGGTAAACAGATTCACCTCTCCGAACCAAGCAGAGGTTTAATTAGAATTTAATATCATGTCCGACCTCCTGCCCTTCTCACAGCATACAGCGGCTAGGTCAATGTCAGGCGGCCAGCTAATTAACCCAGTGGATAAAATGCATTTTCTCTCGTTCCACAATCACACAAACAAATTAGGGAAACGTCACGTGCAAGTGGGAGTCTCTCGCCGGGAAGGATCTTCGGCGAGCGGAGAAACCGTGTCGCCTTAATCCAGTGAAATACCAGCATTTGAAAGCTTCTCAGCCGCCTGAAAGTTTTATTTTCTGCTCCAGAGATAAACAGCCGCCCTTTTATCCCCCTCATTTCCAGGGTGAGCGTCGTTGTGCTTTGAGTGGCTCGGCTTGTTTACAGCGAGTACATCGTACGTCGCTGTCATTGTGTGATTATGATTTGAAGTGAAACGTTTGAAGTGTCTCGCATAATTTGTGCAGAATTAATAATTTAACAGGTCCAAGCTGAGCCTGATGCCCTAAGACAGTCAGGATGTTGAGGAATGTGTCCTCATGTGGTCTGTCGGTGCCTTAACCCCACAGCTGTTTCAGGGATTTCTAGTCTGTGATCCTTACAGCTTGTCTGCGGGGAAGGATGCCCACCTTATGATGCTAAATGCTTTGTTTCAGGATTTTAAACATTGTTAAAGGATAATAGCAGGATTTAACGTTCATTCTGCTTATCCATCCATCTTATAAAGGCTTATATCCTGGTCAGGGTCATGGCTAATCATATTTATGTACATTTTTATTTATTTGCTAAGGTATAACTTATTTGTTCAACCCTCTGGGTGAAGCACAGATATGATCAGACCACATCCTCCCAGTCTGATTATCAGGACTAGTCGTCATCGATCTTGGTTGATTTTATAATCAAGGATGTTCCCCTAACTATTAAACTGCCAGTAAAGGCAGTCAAAATGAAGTGCAGATAAAAACGATTAGCTGTATCGAGACGATTTCCTCCGCAGCAGAAAAGTACACTGGAGCCTGTGCTTATTTTGTGTAAACACAGCTGCGGATAGGCCCATGAGAAAAGCAAGCAGCCCTGAAGAAGCGGTGGATTTCACGGAAACGGGGCCGCGCCGAAGCCTGGGAAAGGTCACGGGCTGAAGTGCGACGCACTGACCCTGGGGTGGGGGGTGGGGGGCGGGGAGATAAATGGGGCATCTGACTCCTGCCGTCTCTTAACGCGGGATGCCAGGGCTCCTCCTGAAACTCTGGGATCGGACCCCTTCCAGAGAGATGGTGAAAACAAATGATTAAATGCTGCTGGTGAAGAGCATGGCATTTCAGTAACACCTTCGATGACTGGCAAAGCCCAAATAGAGATGGCGGCAATCCCGGCAAAGGGCCCCCGCTGTCCGGAAGCGGTGTAGGGTGTGGCTGAGGTTGAGTGTCTGTGAGAGCCATAGACACGGACAGCATACAGTAGCGTACCTGTGCCCTCAGTCACAATGTTAAGTATTCGTTGATAGTGATTCTCCGAAGCGCTTTGCGGCGGCTGCCATTTCCCTTAATCTTCTAAGCAATCGCATAGAGAATCTCCTCACTTAAGCCTCCTCACCCTGGGAGAAGGCAATGAGCTCGCAGCTGATTGATCCCAATTAACTTCCTCCATTACCAGCGAAACGTCTGCGTGGGCTGCATTAATGGCCGCGGTCTGTCAGCCGTGTAAACACGGCTCGGGATTAGCGCCCGGGATCCTGTGGCGGAGCTGAGGGCAGCGCGAGGAGACCTTTCTGTACTGTCCCTCCAATTTTGGCAACCCGGTTATGCCAGCATTTGTCCCCAGTGGCCCCTGAGGACTGTCAGTACACATGTACATGGTTTGGCTGAGCGGTGGGCGGTGTGTTCATGTGGTCATAATTCACAGCCAATAAAAGGTGTGCTTGTTTGACCGTGCTCCCAAGGCCAAATACCACCATTACAGCAGTTGTTGACATGAGACTCTCATTTGTCCCTGGAAAACACTTCAAATCCTGTCTACATGTGCGACGTGTATTAATTTCACGTGCACACCAGCTTGTGCGCGTGTGGCTGTAAGGTTTCGCTTCAGACGCCTCAGCCAGCCGTGACTTTTACGGTCTGCTTTTCCTTGATGTTTGAATCAGGAAGGGGGCAGATGAGCCATCTGAGGGTGGTAGACAATACAAGTGCATTTTAGGAAAGGCCTTAAAATCGCTCTATTCTTAACTAAGTGAGGAAACTCCCAGTGTGAAGATGGCTCTCGTATGCTGTAGAGCAGTGTTTCCCAATCCGGTTCTTGGGGACCCACAGACAGTCTGATCACCGGTCTCTCGGTAAGGAGCTGGGAGGGAACAAAAATGTGGGCTGACTGTGGGTCCCCAAGGACCGGATTAGGAACAGGAAGTTGCCGTTACAGCATGCTGAAACCCCCAAATAAATCCTAAACACTGTGGCTTGCATCCTACACTGTTTATTGCCCTTTAGAAACTTTAGGCACCAACCCCGGAATATGGAAAAAAAATCAGGGTTCTAGTAGTATAAAGTTGAGTGTATGCAGGCTGATTTCTGTGATTGAGATGCATTTTTCTTGAATTGTACAAAAACAATGGGTGCAGACGTGGAAAATGTGTGCATGTGAGTAAATTTGCGGGTATGGGGAGGCCTTTGTCTGCTCCCGTTAGAGAGAAGCACACTAATAGGGGGGACCACCCTCAGGAATACTGCCAAAACGTAAGCACTCAAAACGCTGCATGGTGGCTCTTTAAGGGGACGTAATCTTCCCATCCCACAGCACTCAGGCATTGAAGGGGTGCATGTGTGCAATGCCTCTGCCCGCTTTGTACACGTGTGTCGAGGATGGGGGAAGGCGGTGGCAATAAGCCCGTCCCTGGGTCGCTAGCAGTAATGGCTGCAGCAGCTTGGCAGACTCGGCAAGCAGAGGCCGGCGTGGCAGCCGGGGCCCCCCTGATAAAGCCACTCTTGTGTTTTGTGCCTGTTTCCGGGGCAAGACGCCGCGGCACAGAAATTAATTTGTGCTGTCAAGTTGGGCGGCAGTGTTTTGCGGCGGGCCAGCCAATCCAATTTGCTGAACATGTTATTAGGCCGGGGAATAAAGGAGGGGACCGTAAAACAATGCCGGCCCGCGTGTTTCTGCACAGGCACGATGTCTGAGCTGCCGTCCTCGCAGCCCTGCGCCGGCCACTGTTGTGCAGTGGCAAAAGCTGCATGCGGTCAGGCTCTGTCCTTTTCTGGGTCACACGCCTCCCGCCAGAAGATAAGCGGCCATCAGCGATTAGTAATAATTATCTCAGATTGATCCTCTTTTGTTCGCTCCATTTGCTCGGCCTTGGACATCCTTGGGGGGTAGCAGACTGGAGGGGAAGAGCTAGGGGGTTAATGATGTGAGATCAGAGATGATGGATGCTAGTACACATAGAGGTTGGTGGCGGAGGTCAAAGAGTCTTTGAAGCCCACAGTGACAGGGTTACTGTATATGTGTCAGCTACTGCCTGGCTCAACCCACAGGGAACCAATTAGGTAGTCGGGGTGAGTGATTGACAGCACATAAACCCTCCCTCCGTGGGTTTCAAAGCCACGAGCAGTGGGTACCTGTATGGAGGGCTGGGGTATCTTAAAGCTGTGAGACTTTTACTGGAGCCTTTCACTTACCTTCTCCGCATCTTCCTCTGTGCCCTCCCCCACACGTCTCACTGATGTGTGCTTGGGACGAGCCTCCCCCCTCCACCCCCCAGTCCCAATAGTTGTCATTGTCTTACTCAAACCACAATGAGGCACTAGTGCCATAAATCGCCAAAGAAACTGGGGAGCCCCCTGCAGAGGGCATGATTGATCCAGTTACGTTTGCACGCGTGACAGGCACCAGGGGGGATTGACTAGTGTAGACGGGGCACCTACCCATCGAGCTTCCGCTCAGACTTGCGAGTACATGGGGGGCTATTGGGAAGGAGCAAGACGGTGTGGAAATGAGATCGCTCTTCACCGCCTCATAACAAACAAATAAAAGTGTGTGAATGTGTGGGAGGGCGGATCAAGCGGCCACAGAGCGGTGGGGCTCCAGATCACTGCTCCACTAATGAAGGTTAATCACGGTTCACCGCGGCAAATGCCGCAACCGCCGCCCCTTTATCACGCCAGTACTGCTCTAGTGCCAGGGAGGCGGGGTCATTTCATGCAATATGACAAGCAAACCTGCAGAATGCATTATCATTGAAAATAAATGGAATCACTACCACAAACAATATTGTTCATATATATGTCATAAGTATAAGGCAGTGTAGAGTTCGGTGGGTTAGACCTCTGTGCTGGTGATAAAAAGTCATTGGTTCAAATCCTGTGGCCGGCAGAGTGATGTCACTGTTAACCCCACTTAACCCCAGTTGCTACAGCGACTGTCTGACTCTCTGAGCCTCACTTGTCCATTAATTTGGACAAAAACATCTCCTAAACAGGTAAATGTATGTTTAATTATATATGTTGTGATATAGTGCTCTCATTTGTACTCTGTGCTGTTTTGGGGCAGTGTGTGCCGGTGGTGGCCAGTTGCCAGCCCATGCTATTGTCTAGGGATGGATGTGGTGAGGAAGAGGTGAGCTTCCTCCACCCCTCCAGGGAGCCCACATTCACCCACCATCCCAGTCCCTGTTGCCCCCACAGCTCTGAAAACAAAACCCATCCTGAAGCGGCATTAGAGCTTGTTGGTGTTAGCATCCATGAAATAATTAATTTGCCCATTACCGGCATTTGGTTGTTTATCTTTATAATAAGATCATTTGGAGTCATTTGGAATCCACAGTGCTTGCATTTTTAAATGGCCATAATTAGATTTTGCTCTATGTTTTGCTGTAGTTGATGGAAAATATACTTAAGATCTATTGTACTGATTGTATAAATAGGCTGCATTCTTTCAGCCCGATATTAGGAATTCCATTATATCTAAATGGTTTTTACACCCTCTGTTAGCTTCCTGCAGGCCCTGGAGACCCTGATCTTGAGCTGGAGCAAATCCATGTTCCCTTTGTCTCTCCATTTGCCTCCATCTGCAGTCAAAGGTTGTTCACTTATTGCCTTAGGTAACCTGTACCAGCTGCCCGCGGGTTCGAGCGACTCTGAGAATGTTACTGCCACAACTGCACCGTTTATTATTCATTCATTCGTGTTTTTATTGGCATTTTGCATCTTTATTCAGAAGCACATTTGAATTTTTCCCAAAGCATTTGAGATCAAAGCGTACTACAACAGGCTTCCCTGTAATCAATGTCTTTAACCACTATGCCACCTGTTGGGAGCTGGAAGAGTTGGTCACGAGTATATGCATGTTGCAATGCACGTGGAATTTTACTGACGGTGGCCATTATTTCATACTTGATTTACATGTACCTAACTGGCCTCTTATTTGGTCTGTGTAGCGCAGAACACAGAGAGCATTAACATTTATATGATGCCCAAAAATACAAAACAGGGGTCTATTGCAGAGTCATATAGAGACACAGAGATGCATGTGGAACAAGTGCACAACAATCACGTGCACACGCACACAGGAGTAGACGAGAGCAGTGCTAAATATACCGGGTGAGATTCCTGTATCCTGCGCACCTGCTCAGCGTCTGCTGTGTGCCGGAGGGCCAATGGCCTTTAAAAGGAAGTGAACGCATTGTGGACCTGAATTAAAAACAGCTACGGGGTCTGTCACTCAACACTCCGACAGATAAGGTTAAATGGGTTAAGAGGAACAAGGACTGCGGGATCTTAAATGCGCCGTATGTGTGTGTGTGTGTGTTTGTGTGTCCTGCCTCTGCCATGGTGACCTGTCTCTCTTTGACTGCTGCCTGAACCAGTAGCTGCCAGAAATGTGGCACCGTGAACAGGTCAAGGACCCCGGGTATGCCCTTGTGCTACTTGTGCCGTCCATAAACCTGCCTGCATTAAATTGTGGCTAGATGGTTCAAGCATGAGGATGGGCCATTTTGTTGTACCTTTGTACTGTAATGTGCAGCTGTGGCAATGGGCCAAGCTTTGAATTGGAAAATAATGCAAAAATGAAAAATGTAAAAATGTTTGCTAGGAAACTTCAGAGCTGCGTTTCTTTGGAGGGAAGAAAGAGGAACGGCCAGTGAAACCCCACTGATGTCAGAAGAGCTTTGTGCGAGCTTGCGGGACTTTTTAACTATGTGTGAAGGTTGTTTTATTTTGGTCTGGGTGGTGCATCATGGGATATCCTGGGGGGGTGTAATGTCAGAGAGGCATGGTTGCTGTTAAAGGGGGCGGGCGCTCCTCCTCGTTAGGGGTGAACCTGACCGCTTTTGCTGCCCCTCTGTATATCTGGTCCTTATTTGACATTAAAGTTTTATTTCTGGCAAAGGTCCGATGTTGGGAGTGGAGAAGGGGATCCGTTATCCGTTTCAGTTGAGGGGAGCCTGAGGGAATGTGGGAATGGGGTTGGAGTAGGGGTGGGGGGTGAGTGTCAAAACTGGGAGTGTGCCCTTTTCAACCGTGCCAGGTGTTACTGTTTAACATGACAGCTGACAAACTACCGAAACGGCACGGCATTCAACCTGCGCGGTAATAAAGTGGGGCCCGTTAAGCTTACCTCCCCCCAAACCCCCCATAATACCTGCCGATACAGATTCTATTTCACATTCCGTTCAACTTCAGGGCAGCCTAGCTGATGGGTCGTTGAACCTTTAGAGAAGTTTATGAAGCAAATGATTGAAAAAAGCATTAATTAATGATTTAATGTTAACATGTTGCTTACTGGATGATTTCCAATTAAGCCCCTTCATCAAGGACCCCTCCTGGGCCTTATAAACTAGAGATCGGCCCTTTCTTAGCCCATTTTCTAACCAAAATTCTGCTCTTTATCAAGTCAACAAATTGCTAAGACAACGAGTAGAAGCAGCCGTACCCCCCTGCCCCCCCATGGACGTGTGCAACAGTTTAACCCAGCTGCCACAGATACTCCGATGGTCTTATTTTGCGTGTGTAGATGTATCACCGGCAGCCCCTGCACATCGATTGCTGTAGCAAGAGCTTGAATTATTTGATTTCCATTACGTCCATGGCAGGGATGTAGTGATTCCGGGCCACACGCTGCCTCCTGAGTAGCGTTTTACTACAGGAAGTCAGTGGAAGGAGGAAGACGGATGAGATGGAAGGCGTTAACATGTCACGCTCTGAGCCGTCACATGTGCGCGTCCGTTAAAGGCTCTCTTTCCTGCGCCGTTTGAAGCTGGCTTATGAGGCTCCGCCCCGAAACTGGCACCTCCAAAGGCCCGTAGGCCCAACACCAGTGAAGGAAGCCACGTGCTGGGCTGCCTCCTGTCCGTGCCGAGCCCGTGGATCATTAGACAACTGGACTCCTCCCAAAACTCCACCCCAGAGAGAGATTAGGTGGCCAAATGAAAAGATGTGGTTTGAATTAGCAACGACGTGGCCGCAAATGACAGTCAGCTGTAACTCCCGCCCCCCCCCATCCCGAGGGCCCCTCAGCTTCCCCTTAGCAGCCCTCCCACACAGCTACGCCCATCGTCAGGCTGACGCGGCAACGTCTCGCCCTTTCCAACACCGTTTAAAGCAGTGGGCGTGGCAGATGTGATGTTTTCGGTGCCGTTCACCAGGCTCATTGAGTTCACGCCTCAGCTTGCAGACGCAGGCTTCGGGCACTCGCACAGGCCCGTGTCTCGTCAGGCCGGTTCAGCTGCGGAGGTGTTGCTGCAGGTTTGCCAGGACTCGCACCCGGACCCTGTGTGAGCGATCTCTGTGTCCCCGGTTTCATCCAACTCATGGCTCTGTCATGGCTCATGATTCTGTCACGGCCGGCCTGTATAGAGGCAGATCGACACAGACAGTCCCCCACCACCCCCCCGGCTACACTTCTACCGCCTGTCTCTCGGGACAGGGGACCCGATCCTCGGTCGATGCCCCAACGATCGGCTCGCTTTGCCTCGCCTTATCTCACTGCCTTCAGCCTGGTAATGATCTTGAGCCCCCCAATTCGGTATGGGGATGTTGCCTGTCAGCCGTATTGTCAGCGATGAAGTTCCTGATAAAGCAGAGGTGGAGGGGTCAGGCGCTGACATGTATGCGTGTGTCCGTGTGAGTGAGTGTGTATGTGTGTACACACTGTTTCCAAACAACATCTCACATGGCTTTTTCTAGGCTTATATCAGCCCGTATATGGCTCATGAAAATGTTTATGAAATGACAGTCAGGTGCCGTCGGTAATCTTATTTGAGAAACAGTGTCAGGCTGCAGAGCAGCATTAATGAAAGGCCGTCTGGCCGCCCCTACAGCCCCTCACTCCTGCTTTCCTTGTTTGTTTCCCCACAGTTCAATTTCGTGGGGAGGATCCTGGGGCCGCGTGGCCTGACGGCGAAGCAGCTGGAGGCCGAGACGGGCTGCAAGATCATGGTGCGAGGGAAGGGCTCCATGAGGGACAAGAAGAAGGTGAGAGCACCACCCGGCGGTATGGAGGGCGTTTTAGGGATCTGAACCAAGGCATGGCAATCTGTCCTGCTGTCACCAGGTAGAAAAGGGCTGTGTCTTACCTTAAGATCCAGCGATGGAGCAGCAGGGCCGTGAGGCCTGGATTCGGGCTGGCCTTCTCTCTGTCCTGCAGGGGGTCACGGCGTCACAATGACGGGCAAAAGCCAAGAGGTAGAGAAGTGATCATGTGCTTGACAGCCTGGTACTGAGAGAAACTGCACTTTATTCTAATTAACCCAGGCCTCATCGGCGGGGGATCTGGTGAAACCCCCCACCTGTGAAATCATTAGCGGTGATGTATCTGAGACGATTGTTTGGAACGTGAAAGCGTTATTTACTGTTAATGTTTTTTTTTAATATAGTTTCCCTGCTCTGTAACGTCTTTATACTTTGGAAAAAAGGCGTTTCCTATGAAATGCAATAAGACTAACGAATGTGACTGGTTCATGGCCCCCTCCTAGTCCCTGGGGGCCCTTCTGAGACGTTGCTCCGAGCTGTCAGTGCCAGGCCCGATCCAGCCTGTCCTGGCCCAGCACTGTCTATCATTGGGAAGGACGGGATGTCCTCTGCGTTGGAATGCGCACGCGGGATTCCGGGGCGAGCGCCCGCGGGGGCGTCTACTAAAAAACAGACGACAGGTGTTCAAACATTGTCTTTGGCCCAAGATGTATGCGTGTCGCAGTTGGGGGGGTTGGGTTCACCAGTCACACCCACCAAGCTGAACATACTGCTCCAACACACCCCACCGGGGGGAATTCAGCACAGGGTGGGGTCGGGGGGGTTGTAAATGATACCCTGTCTCCATCTGAAGAGCACGTGCTTGCATCCCACCCAAGTGCACGTTTATTATGACAGGAACAACCGGGAAGAGACTCCATACTGCAGGCAGCCATGAGCTGTGTTTTTTTTTTGTTTCAATCTCCCCCCCATGTGTTTTAACTCTGCACCTTGGCGGGAAGGTCCTCAGCCAGCCTCTGTGCATGATAATGGGCTGTGTCCGGTGCTCCGCCCGACTCGTCGCTTAGCGTTAGCGGCCGCTAGCTGACACGCCGCGCGCCTCGCCCGCCACCTCGCCCGCTGCCTCGCTAACCGACTCTGACAGGAAGGCGTCGCTGCCGCTGCCTGCCTCTGGCAGACCGTCTATTTGATTATTCCAGAACAGGTCTGTACCCCTGTCCTTTGTGAAATGTGCCACGCCGCGCATGGAATCCTTAAGCGTCACCGAGGCGGGCCGACCCCGCTAATGGAAGCAGCTCATGCCCAGGTAGATAAAGGCGCACCGATTTCCCAGGGTTATCGTCCTCCGCTGGGCTGCAGGGAAGAGGCAGATAATGCCTGTCACCCACGCTCTCATCCGCACTGGGTAAAGTGTCTAATCCCAACGTTTAAGAGTCTCGCTCGGCATGACGAGTAAGCGAGAGTTTCTTTTTTTATGCCAAAGTGTCAGGAAACAAAAGGGGTCGAGCGGGAGGTTTGGAGGCCACTGAGGGCTGCTGCAGCATCTGAGCGAGGGCCTCGCTCTCACCCGCCCACCCTGCTCCCGGTGTGCACATCCCAGCCTGGCCCCGCGGCCCACGTCTCGCACTGATGTTGTGAAGGGGAACTCTGCCCAGTTATCTTCATTAATTCTGCATCCGTGAGTGCCTTTGATGGAAATGGTGGGCCAGGTCTTCTGCCAGATGGGGCAGGGGGTGTCTCTGTTGCTGCTGTGAACGCCCCACAGTCACCACCCCAGGCACGCATACACATCCAGAGCTTCTGACTGTGTGTCCCTGAATGAATATGCGGAAGCACGCAATTAAACCATTAAAACACACACAGAAAAGACCTGCACCAACATGCATACACACACAAGCGTGGCATGTCTTCACCGTCATCCATGTGGACAAAGCCCCCCCCTCCCCAGAACTACACTGACAGCTCCCCGCATCTGCACATCTGCCCATCCTCAAGCTGAGCACAGTGTATTCCGGAACAGGTCGCCTTTAATCGAACACAATGTGATTCCCTCTCTCCGTGTTAATTTTAGCAGCGTAATAACCGCTTGCCTTGCCGCCTGTTTTGAAGCGGGGAATATTAAAGTGAGCGGTGCTGAGGGGAAAAGCGATGAGCTGCAGCCTCCCCGCGGCTGACATCATCATTTTGTGACAATGGCTGTCAGAGGACGCGCTGTACTCGGCGAGGCCCACTCGCCCGCCCGCTCGCTCAGGCTCGCGCAGTTGTTACGGCTGTCATCGCCGCTTTGCGCGGATCCCTCCACGAGGCCCGTCACTGATGGCACGCCCGCTCCCCTGCGGGGCGACATCGCCCCCTAACCGATACCACTGTCGGAAGAGACGCACTGAATCTTGGCGATGTTGCTACAGCGAAATGTAGGACAGCATTTAGCAGGCACCCTTTTGAACCACAGCTCTATGGTCACATTGCAGTACGTTATAGCAGTGTGCGGTTTTACAGTCCTGCACTTTGAGTTTAATTTCAGCCTTCCTGAGATGTGCTGAGAGATACCGCCACCTTTACGAGGGCAAAATAATCTGGAAACTGATATGTGGTGCAAATAGCAATGATGTGTAATTCAGTTGTCTTCACCTGCCGCGTCTTGTTTTATTAACGTGGGGGGCTGTGAGGAAACGGCCACTAGCCGTCATGCGGTCAACTTGTGGTCGCGCTGGTGAGTAAATATTTTGACAGCTGGGATTATTGGTGTTGTGCATGTAGCTAGTCGCTAGGAATGCAGTCCTGTCAGTCTGTCACCTGAGGTTCATTAGTCATCAATTACGTTAGTCACTGTCCCGCTGGATCCGTATGCGTGCTCACAGGCGCAGATGTGCCTCTTTCTGTTTGTGTCGGCTTGTGAGCCTGTTTGTTTGTGTACAGCCTGGGTGTCTGTGCAGCAAAGGAGATGGTCCTACAAAGCTATCAGCAGCGAGATGAAAGAAGCTCCTTATTTCCCTTTACAACTTAATGTGTTTTATTTAACAATATTGAAGTATTTTATATCTTTTGGTCTGTAAGTCGAAGTTAAAGTTGACTAGAAGTCCTCACAGAAATATCAAAAGCCCATGTACGTGTGTCCATGTTCATGTGAATCTAGGTACAGGTTAACCTGGCTGTAATCCTCTCCACAGGCAGAAT
>JAAGVU020000111.1:1024954-1045711 GCA_011763525.2 Mormyrus iriodes
AAATATTTTCCTGCAAAACCCTCAAAGAGGGAGCTCAGGTTTGAAGGAGACGCTGGCGACGAAGACGTCGTCAGGATATTGTCATTCCAGGGAGCAAACCTTGTCACCCTGGAGCGTGTGGACGAGAGCACAAGGGCACAGCCCGGGGCGGGCGCTCTCACGAGCTCCGGGGGGTTTAATGAAGTGTGCTATTGTTTAGTTGCTTAGCAGAGTGGTTTATTGTGTTATTGGGAGATAAAATCGACTTCACCGCACTGAAGAACGTGGGGTGACCTTAGCTGGAGTGCCTCGACGTGCTGAAGTCTTCACACACTTCTTGCCAGTTTCTCTTTCAGACCTGTGGTACAAGGAGATTCTGTAAGCTAGCCGGTCTGTACCATTTTCCTTGGGGTGGTGGGGGGACTAAAATGTCTTGCCCATTAGGTGTTCTGGAATCCACACCGGGGAGGAGGGCTTGGAGCTTCTCATGAGCAGCATAGGGCATATGGCTGGGGTACGCCCCCATGCCGGTTGTTTTAAAACTGAAAATGTTGGGCCCCTTGGATTTTTCAGTTTTACGTAGTGTTTCCATCTCCTGTGTGTGAAGTGGACCAGGGTTAGCAGACTAAGGGGCGGCCATCTTTTCCTACAGTGCAGTCATTTAAAACATGGCAGAGGCTAACATGCCCTGATGTGAGACACAGCAGATTGAATTTTTGGCCCCAGATATTGGGAGGCTGTCTGTCTACATCTGTGAACACTTATTGTATTTTTGTTTCTCCCAGTGTGTCCTGGCGACCCCCCCCCCCCCCACACACACACACACACACACACACACACACATACACGCACGCAGTGCGCCATTGACAAACAGGAATCCCTGGACAGCACCCCCTCTTCCTCTTTGCAGACTGTATCCAATTAGCCGTCTGTATCTCATGTCATCTTTGCTACGCTCTCAAACTTGTTTTTTTTTCCTTCTTCCTCTTTGTCGGGACTTTTTGTCCTCTAGGGGATTTCATTACCTTGGCTGAGATTACGAAAGAAACGGGGGGTGGATTTATGGTAATTGATTATCCTCTAGTGCCACTGTTGTTCGTGTCTGAGGGTTGGGGGGGCAGTAAACAAAGGCTTTATTTAAAGGCATGGCACCATTTAAAAGGCTGGTATTTTTCATTCAGGGAAATGTCACCTAGACAACAGTTCTGTCATTTGCTGTTGGGGGGGTCATCCTATATTGTCAGATGGATGGCTACCTGACTCCAGATGTAGTGGTTGTCACAGTGAAAGCATTTTGGCTTGTTCTGCGGCATTATCAATGGCGTGCCGCAGGGTGAGGTGGGTCGTCAGTGCTGGTTGACGGGGCGGGGTGGGGGGGGAGGTTGGTTCTTTAGCTGAGTGTAGTCAGTGTCAGGTGAATGGTGAGGTTGTGTGATCGGGAGACATCTCGTTTTGTTTCGTCTTGGCTACTTCGTTAAGGGGTGGACGATCGCGAGGCAATCTGGGCTCTTTTTTTTGGAGGTTTATTTTTAATTAAGTCCTCAGAGAGGTACGGGGAGCCGTTTGCAACCTCTGAGTCCACAGTGACGCCTTTAGGCTTTTCGTTTGTCCATCAAGGTCCGTCTCCCTTCTCAAACCCTGAATGCATAAAGAAGACCCTCCAAAACACACGATCTGGAAAGATGTTCAGCCTTAAAAAGCTGGAAAATGCAGTCGGTGTTCTTGCTGTTTTTTTATTGCTCCTGTGTGCCAGAAGCCGGCATTTTGGAATATCACACATGCAGTATTTGTTACACTGCTACTGTTTCTAAAATTACGGAACCTTTTGAATTGCGTAAGATGGAGCTTTGCGATGCCAAGCGTCGTTAGTGGATCCTCAGTGTGAATCTGCATAAATATAAGAACCGTCGTCACGTTTCCTGCACCGCCATCATCCTGGTTGCTTCCACATGGCCGTTATAGCAATAAAGGCTGAACACACACAACGGGGTGGGACCTGCGGGGAGTCGCAGTGGCAGCAGAACCGGTGTGCTTTGTGTGTTTGCTTCTATTTGAGAACCGGGCCAAGGCTCAGCACCAGGAAAATGCCGCTCATGTTTCTGGAAGGAAGAAGGCAGGAGCTCGGTCCCCAGCCAGTCCAGACAACCGGTGGAGTTTTTACACTTAAACGAGGCATCTGTTTCACGTTCCCAATCTTCTTTCTGGCCACGCCTTTGTATAACTGCCAGTCACCCTCTGCCTCTCTCTCTCTCCCCACGAGCTGCCTGATGAGCTGCGGCGGCTGGTTCGAGCCGCGGGCTGCCGGATTGGCGGAGAGGGTTTAAGCAGATCTGCTAGCTGGCTCTTCTGTTCATCTTACATGTGCCTTTATTTCCCTAGTGGGCCTATAACTGCAGAGGACGTGATGGAATTACTCACAGCTCCTGTTCAGAGTTCAGCATGCGTCTCGCCCTCAAAAATGTGGCTGATACACCAAGGTCAGCACAAGGCCATAAAGGTGATGATACACAGGGCAACTTTTTGAGCAGTGTTGCCAGGCAACGAGCAACCAGGTGAGACAAAGGGCACCACATCTGGATCCGGATGATTGCGAAAAGTTTCCCACTGCCGATCAAAGTTTTTCAAATAGAAATATATTAATGGGAAAGTGCCCAAGCAACATTGGTCAGCAACATTGCTTAAAAAGTGGCCCTGTGTATTGTCACCATTACATGGTCAGATGGGCCAAGATGGCCGCCACCACTCACTTCAATGCCAGGACCGTTTGGGAGACACAACTACTACTACAAGTAACAAGCTGGGTATGGACATAAATGCGTTAATTCACAGAACAATTATTTTGCCCCATATAATCTCAGGTGGCTCGCATGATGGCTCACTTCTCTAGGATGGGGGTTCGAATTCCCCCAAATCGGTGCGCCGTTTGTCATGTGGTTAGGCTATGGATATACACACGTGTTCCAGGCTGCACCAAAACTCTGACCAGCAAGAGCAGTTGGAAGATTCATGGTGGTGTCGTTTATGCCTGTGTTGTTGTTGACAGAAGAAGGACTGTTTCATGTCTGCGTAAATCAAGGTGCCGTCATTCCAGCAGCCACTGCCATTTTGTACCCAGAAGGTTTCAGCTGGCCGCGATGTCGTGCTGCCCCAGCTGCTGTCTCGAGGTCGGCTGCAGTCGCCGGTTGGTGGTGGATCACCATTTAGGCCGTTTTGATGTTAGTGTTTCATTGATCAGAGGCTGGTTAGCCATTAGCCGACACCCCCCCACCTGCAAAGGCTGCAGTCCACCATCCTGTACATTTCATAGCCTTATTAAATAGGACACTGAGACACTCTTTATCTTTTACTGATGTAATTGACCAACCCGGATGTTAGAGGTCTTTCCGTTATAAATATGTGAACCGTACCTACAATTATATGCTGTGTGCTTTATGTGTTATCTGTGAAATCCTTAAAAATATTTTGACTGTGGTCTGATTTCTGCTGCAGTCTGCTGCATGATAGACTGGGGAGAGGGAGTTTGTTGGCGGAGGGCATAAAGCTGGGCTTCAGCCACTTAAGGTTCTTAGAGGGTGATCACGCTTTTGTGTTCCTAGGAGGAGCAGAACCGAGGGAAGCCAAACTGGGAACACCTGAACGAAGACCTCCACGTACTCATCACGGTGGAGGATGCCCAGAACCGGGCCGAGATCAAGCTGAAGAGGGCTGTAGAGGAAGTCAGGAAGCTACTGGTGCCTGCGGTGAGTACTTCTGCGCATCACGATGGTGCAGGCTGATGGAAAGAGGAGGGCAGCCTCTCCGCACCCCCGCTCATTTGCTGCCATGTGGAAATGGCAAGATCGGCCAGCTCTTAGCTTCCCCACCACAGTGGAGCGCGGTTAGAGGGAGGTGCTGTGTTATAGCTGACCATGCCAATGTCGCAGACGCCCGCCCTCAACTGGCAGTGTCTCCGAGAGAGGGGGCGGAGCTCGTGACAGACGTAGAGTGCCCCCAGCTGGGCACGGGGTGCGAAAGACAGGTTTATCTCTGCTGTCTGAATGCCGTGAGCCTTTCCATTAGCGAGAGTGGCTCTGCGACGACACCCCAGCATCTTTCATATGCGCTTGAGGTCTGTTGCAGCTGAAATGTGTTAGATGGACCGCAGGTTATTATTAGAATATACATTTTTATGAGAGCTATATAATAAAATCGGTGCAGGAGAAGCTGCCCTTTAAAACCAATTATCATAAATAGCACAGTCCAGAGGGCCTTGTGCGTTATCACAGGACGTCAACCGGCAGAAAGCGCAGGAACCTCTGCCAGAGTCTGGCCATTTCCAGCACCGGGCTGGTTTATTATTTTTTTTAATGTTGCTTCCCTGACAACAAAAATGGGCATCAAGCCCCGCCGCCTTTCTGCTGAGCCACTGTTTTCCATTTTGGCCACCTTGACGTCATGGCCAGGAAGTGAAAGACTACGCAAAAAAAGGGAAGTTCCTCAGGAAATAATGATACTGGTGAGATCTCTGGCCCCTGTAGTGGCTGCCCGGGGCCCGTGGTTCGCCGCCAAGGAGTCCGTAAATCAGCTGGGATGGTCAGCAAATGCGCCGGCCGGTCCGGGCTCTCCCGATAACGGATCCACTCGCATCTTTGCAGTGATTACGTTCTGTGTAAAATAGCAAGAATGTATCAGCTGCGTGTTTTTTCCCTACAGGAATTCGCAGCCTTGCACATAATGGGTTTAATTTTCTCCGTGCAGTTTATTCATCCTGAGGTGAAAAAAAAGCCCTGCTAGGGAAATTGCTCTTATTTATCGAGATAGTGGGCAGATGAATTTCCTGGATGTTTATGAAGGCTTGACATCTTTCTTGGAGGATTTTGAATGATTTCTTTTTTTTGCCACTGGAAAAAATAGGCAATGAGATGAGACGTGTAATTCCACGCATGTAGTGCTGCATAATTTAATGTGAGTTATGCATCCTTCTCAACATACACACACACACACACACACACACACAGAGGGAGCATTCTGCCCCACTCAGCGATGGCTTTTGACTTTGCACGTGAAGGACAGTCATGCTCGCACACAGACTCTAATGCAGCAGTAATGACCGGCCTTAATTGATATCATTATGTGGGTAGATGGATGGTAAGAGCGGGACAGCGGGCTCACGCCGCAGGTCCACCCATGCAGGGTCGCGTTGAGTCGGCAGGTGCATCTCCCACGGCAATGATCCTTGGCAGGCAAGTGCCTGTGAAGCAGAGAGGAAATGCATGGGAGTCACAGGTGTGGATGCATGTTGCTGTAACTACCGCCCACTGCGGTTCAGTCCCAATACACTGGCTTCTTTGCTGCTGTCGATTTTCTCGTTGGCTTCACCTTGGCCTGCTTTCACAACTGCCATATTACAACGGTGCCTTGTTTCTGGAATGAGGGCCAAATTCAGCATGTTTCAACAAAGGTGTCTGCCATCCACACGATCGAGTTATACATGTTTGTAATAATGATATGGATATTCTTTCTTATTATTAAAATCTGTTGGCCAGATATTGGAGATAAATATAGGAATAGGATATCGACGTGAGGAATTCCAGCAGTTTTGTTGTAATCGGTCATGTGACCTCCCCACCGCTCTGGAAGAATGTCAGGGTGGTTAAATAAAGGCTTGGTATTGGCTTGAAGGCAGTCATACATCCCAGTAGGCTGTCACGGTAACAGCACCCCGGGGACCTTCACCAAGCCTCTGCTGCAGGCTGCTATGGTTACAATGGTTCCGGGAACTCCCATGAGCTTTTTTAATGGCATCGGTGAAGAGGTGCTACAGCGCCATCCCACTGGGCTGCGAGACTCGCATACCAGACTGCATGGAGATGCTAATGCCCTGCGTGCTGCCACAGTAACCGCATCCCTGGTATCGCCACCAGGAAAAGTCTCCTGCACTGCCCAGAACTAGCATCCAAGGCCTCTCCCTCCCATGGGGCACAAAGTCATGGCTGGAACCTGCAGTGGAAGAGAATGCCATCTCAGATCACAGAATTTATGGTTTGTGTTCCGGGATGGAGGATCCATCACGCTCATTGAAGTATTTGTCCCTACCAGGAGACAGAGAGATCGCGCACATTTTCCCACCACTGTGCTGCCTCGGGCCCCCAAATAGGCAAATAGGCTCCTCTCAAATTTACATGCAGATTGAAGCCATCGTGTTACAGGGCACAGTGTAAGTGGGGCAGGGACGGAGTACCTTTTGCTGGGGGGGGGGGACATGGGCTGCTGAGTAGGACGAGGGCTCCGGAGCCGTCAGCAAGCGCAGCAGCTCTGTGCGAATGGCGGAGCAGGGGTCAGGGGGGGCAGCATGGCTGTGAAGGACACAGGCTTTGCTGTTCAGCTCCAGGGGGGCTCTGTGTCAGAGGCTGAAGCAAGACAGCTAAGCTGAACAGATGGGGGAAATAGGCACACTGTGATAATAATAATAATAATAATAATAATAATAATAATAATAATAATAATGATGATGGGGATACTAACAGGACAGGAGACACTGGGGTGATGCTCCCGGGCGTTCAGCTCACTTACACCATTTTATATTCCATCTGATCTCTCAGCAAAAAAATCTCTATATGGCATTTTCAAAGTTTAACTTCTGCCTTTCGTATCAAAAGTGTCATAAGTGTGTCATAAGATTTCCTTGACTCTTCCTGAGGTACATTTTGCAGGATATAGAGGGAGGCTGAGCAGAAGGGTGGGAGAGATCGTGGGTGGGGTTTTCTGTGTTGCTCTGTGTCCCGAGACAGCCTTAAGTACAGAGTGGGAGGGGTCCTTTTGGGCCCAATTTTCCCCCTGGTCCCTAATATGTCATACTGGATAAGTGCAGCTGTCTTTTTCTCTGAAATCAACAAAAACAGAATACACAAAACTGTTGCTGTAACTCAAAATATTTCGTGAGTTTATGTTGCCTCCATTTGACTTATTTTATTTCCAGTTTTTATGTGAAGAGGGCTGTCTGATATCACACAGAATCACAGTGATGGAGGTGTGCATCCCATCTTGAGCTGTTTTGATATTATTTTTCCCTTTGGCCTCTCAGTCAGCCTCAGATGGCCCTAAAGCACAGGGAAGCACATTGATTTCTTTTCATTTCGATAAGTTACGTTGTCCTACACATATTGATCCAGCAACCCCTAGAAGAGGCTTCCTCCTAAGGGTCGCATCTGTTGGTCATGGGTAAACATATACTCACACGTGATAGACGGTACTTTATTGGGAGTCATGGCATAAGGTGGAGACCACCCCCCCAGAACAGAAAGTGACAGCCAGGGAGAATGACTTTCAGTGATGGGGGGTGGGGGTGGCACTTTGGCAGCCTGTAATGGTGATACTGATATCTGTAGTCTCTTAAACACACGCCCGCCCGCATACCATTCGCAGCCCTAAACACTGAAGGGGCCGCTTTAATTAAAGTGCTGTCTATCAGCGGGCCCGGTGCTGGCTCCCAGCCCAGGGTCCTGCCACATAGAGGCAGCCTTAATTGTCAGGCCTGAGATAAAGTGAAATTTAAATGGGAGCGTGCTCTTTCCCAGGCAGACAGATGGGGGGCGTCCTCCGGGCGTGAATGCGCCGCTCCCCTCCCACCTCCACACCCAGCCACGCCGCCGCCGATCGCCTCCGGGTCAGGTTATCCATCGCTGGCCTCCCGTTCACATCTCCTGGGAAAGAGCTCGCGGACACAGGTGCCAGATTTGACGAACGTCTCTTCCTTGGGGTCACTACCGTGCAAGGCGGGAAGGGATAGGGTAGGCTGCAGAGATGGGCAGAGCCAAGGCCATTAGGCAGGGGCATCTAAGAGCCTCGGCACTGAAGCTCAATTTTAAGCTCAAATTGGGTAGGACAGAGAAACAGCACTGATGTATTTTATTTACACTTGTTTAGCAGATGCTTTTATCCAAAGCGACATACAGTTGAGAAAGCAGGGTCAGGCTGTCCCTGGAGCGATCAGGAGCAGCCACAGTGTCGACCACAGGATTTGAACTGGCAACCTTTTGCTCAGAAGCCGGTCCCCCCTCCAAACCCACGTTGATGGAGTTCACTTCGTCTGTTAGTACTGGTGTCGGACTGCGAATCCAGGCAGGAGCTACGTCTTCATTCTCGGGAGTGGGGGCCAATTCGGAGGAAGAGATGCCGGAGTTTGGAAAACAAACAGCCGGAAGTGCCAAGTTCCCATCGCACACCATTAGCAGCGTGCTGAAAGGCTGCGGCGCCCCCCTCAGTCCCCTGAGTGCAGGTACATGGTGCCTCAGTGCGTTCCACCAGTGGGCCCACGATGAAGGGGGTGTGTTGGCGTTGTGGGGGGGGGGAGGGGTAGGTGGTACCATGATTTGTTTTGCTAATCAATCAAAAGCGTGCGGGGAGCGGGGGGCTGCGGGGGGGAGATGAAAAGCCCAGCTCTTTGTGCTCGTCCCCATCTGTTCTCTGCGAGCCACAATGGGCTCCCTCTTGCATGACATGTTTTTCTGCTGCTCCGTCTTTGCGGGTGCGAGGGAACCAGGCGGGGATCCAAAAGAGAGGAGCCCTGCCTGTGAATGGGGTGGGGGGGACGGGGGGGGCACTGAAGAATACAGATGCTTTTTGGGCCATTTCTTTCCTTTCTCCCATTTATCTCAAGCCCTCCAATACAGAGCGCTTAGGTTACTGAGCTTGGATACGGCCCTGCAAATCCGTGGCAACACTCGCCGCAGCCAAACAATGTTCCCGCGACGTTCCTGGAGCACTGTGGGAATACTGAAGTGCAGCACGGGCGGCGTCGGCCTTGCCCGGATGCAGGGAAAGCAGACCGTCAGTACTCCCTTTATGTTTCTGCGTTTCTCGTGGCTGAAAATAAAAGTGGTCGGTCGGGGGACACAGGCTGTGCTATGGCGCCGAAACAGAGCTTTCGGATTCGCCCCCAATAAGCAGAGTTCCTGAAGCTCGGCGAGGAACAGCTGTCAGATAAATATGAAATGCGAGGCTGGGAGGAATGAATTCCCTTGCCGGGAAACAACAGCCTGCAGGAATCCGGTCGGCCCAGAGCGGCAATGAACTCACGTGTGTATGTGTGTGTGTGGGGGGGTACATGTGTGAACAACAGGGAGTTCTTTGGTGGTCACATGAGTATTCACCCAGGTCTTTGAGGCCCAAAGACCATCAAAAGGCTCTTTGTTTACAGCTGGAGTGTGGAAATCCTGAGCTGGCCTTTCTTGTGCGTGCCGGGGTAATGCGCACTGCTGGAGCTCTCGCCCCCCCACACCCCACCCCACCCGAACTCAGAGAGGCTCTCTGATAGGGAACAGCCACCTCTCCACACCCCACCCACATACACAATGCTGAGGTTTTATGCTTTTTGTTGCATTGTTCATGGGTGGGGGGGGGGGGCATGGTGTGTGCGCGGTCGACACACCGGACTGTACTCGCCAGTGCTGCCAGTCGCAGGTACTGGGAGGAATGAGCTTAACTGCCCTGCCCCTCTCTGAAGACACAAATCCACTGTGCGGGGGTTTGACACGGAATGAGGTGGTCGGCTAGAGGGAGGGGGGTCGCCTTGGCAACCAGCTGGGCCTTCTTAGGGAATGGGAGCCATGTGACTGACATGCCCCTTGAAGAAAGGCCTTGGTCTTTCACATAATTCAGCTGTTTCGCAATAGAGAGAGTGAATGTGAGGGCCCAGCCGATGCAGGGACGCATTACCCGGGGTAGCCAGGTGGGGGGGCTGGCAGGTGGCAAGGTGCCGATTCTCATGATTGTTATATATAGCGCGATTAACCCAGTAGCCTCAATTCAGCTTTATTCAAATAAAGTCTTTAAGAAATGTCAGCTTTGAAAAGAAAAAAAAATCCTACCTGGAGAAGACGTCCTCCCGCAAATGCCAGACTTTTTTTTTTACCTGTGGTTTTTACTTTTAGCGGGAAGTCGACAGCGTATCACTTCTGCTTTTAAAGGTCGCCATCCCCGCATGTGACATTTCTTTTTCACATTGCGAAAATAGGAATTGAGACGCTTTCCTAACAAGTCGCGTCGAATAATGTACCCGAGCTCTAATTGAATTAACATTTTGCCGCAGAGAGCATGGCAGCCGCCGTCTTTGCAGTGATTTACTTGCCTTAATCGGACGGTGGGTTGATTCCTCAAATCAAGCTTATGACTGTAAAGCACGGAGCGAGACGGGCAAACCTCTAAGTCTGGAAGGCACGTCTTACATATTAAAATATGAAAAAAAAAACAAAACAGTCTGCCTCGGCTCATAGACTCCTGCTATAAAGGAAGCTTATTCCTGGCCTGCAGTAAACATCATCACAGCGAGTGGTATTTCAAAATAACAGTGATTCAAGGATAGAGTCATTCCTGGATTTGAATATCACGCTCATTGACATTAAATATATTTTTCACTTAAGTATAATCCACGGAAGGGTAGCTTAGTAGCAGAGATGCACTGTTTTGTTCACTGGCATCTTCAGTTCATCTGAAGCGCGCTGTGTGTTTGTATAGTTCATCCTCCACTCTGCGGGTTGTGGTCTCTACCTTCCTCCCTGACCTTCCTGTCTCGCCCAGTAGAGGCTGTCCATAGCTCCTCTGTGGGGGTTCCTGCATCCTGCCCATTAGATCATCACAGGTCACGTCCTGCCTACAGCTCATGGCTGTTAACTTGTTTTCTGCTCACCACTGGGCAGTTCTTTCTCCCAGCAGTCTCTAGCTCACCCCTGGGGCGATTCTTCTAAGTCCTCCTCAGCTCTGGAGTGGGTGTTCTCCCCTAGGGGTTGACACTTAAAATGCAGGTAAACAGACAGTGTATGTGACACTTTCCCTCAAAGGCATTATCGTCTGAGGTTGGTGTTAGCAGCCTTCCTCAGACTCCAGAGTTAGATCATGACTGCGGGCACTCTGAAAGCATAATGATGCGTAATGAGTCGGCATGTTCGTTTCCAAGCTCCCACATCTGTTCAGGACATCACAAAAAAAATGGTCAGAATGGAAGACTGGCGGTTTATCTTTACATTTACGACGGGGAGCTTTGTCGAGGGGAGACGCTGGACCTGTTTCTGCAGATTAGAGGGGCTGATGGATGGCATTTAAGGATATGAGGACCCGTGTTTCCCTGGCGGTGTGAGAACACGGCCCGCGAGCAGGATGTGCCACAAAGCTTACAGATAAGCAGTTATGTCACTGTTCACTGCGAAGCCGCTCACAGCACTGCATTTACTGGGCTAAGCGGAGATCTGTTCATTTCTTTGCGTCTTTTACGTGGCACCGAGAAGAACACATATAAAAACACAATCCCAAATGTACCTCGACACGGGTGCAGACCCAGAGACCTCAAAGCGTTGGCTTGAGGGGACACCTGGCCCCGAACATCTCCCCATGCAGACAGACAGTGTGTTTATGGGACCAGTGCAGAACTGTGTTAGTGTGTTAAATGAACACTTCTGTGTAAATATTCCCACAGGGGGTGACCACTGAGTCTGAACCGCATTATAAAATGTGGTGATTTCTCAGTTCATTAAAGGCTAGTACCATCAGCAGGACATGGCTGTTCATAAAGGGCCTTCCTGAACTTTCTTGTGCATTTTAGTTGTCTTCCCAGCAATGCGCTGTCTATAATGTCATATTTGGGGTTTCCTGAAGAGACCATGCTGACCAGCTTGGGGTGAGCTTGTTCCCTCATTTGCACATCATAGGCAGGCGAAAGATGCCCATTAGCAGTTAAAAGAAGACCTCAGTAGATAAGGGAGAGTTTCACCATTATACAGTAGAGTCTAAATATGGCGTTTTCCTCCAGTGGGACCTTGTCCAGGGCGTTCTGTTTATCCTGAGCCCAGTGCCTCCGCGTCTTCACGGCCCCCTGTAACCGGCAGAGCAAATTAAGGTCACGCTTGATGGAAACCCGCTTATTAGCATGCAGCGCTCTTGCGGCACCCACCCGGACCAGGAAGACTGCCGGCTTTATTCAGAGCCAATTAACGTGGAAGCTGGTCGCGCCGAGCCCAGGGCAGGGAGAGAGCAATCCGGAAGGATCAGGCGGGGTGTGCGTCGCTGCTCGCCGTCCCCTTTCCCTGACCTGCCGTGATTTTCCCACCCCGAATCCCTTCACACGCACACACATACTCACAAAGATTAGGATGACTTTGGATGCGGTTCACTCCCCTCTGCCCTGTTCTGGACAAGCAGGAAAGGATTTTACACACCCAAACTGTTCTCAAAATAACACAGTATCTAATTTTAACCTTGTTCAGTTATTTTGCAGGCATACAAAATAAAGGAGAGAGGGCTTTCCTCTGTCATTAGTATATTTTCCAACATACTCCTTCTGAACCTCCGGATAGCTGTTTGCATGACATTCCGTGTAAGCACCACTGATGTAGTTGTTTATTTTCTGTACTTACTTCTGTAAGTAAATGATTAGAATATTTTGTGTTAAAATTTGCCATTATAATTTGCTTTGTGTATTTAAAAAGAAAGTGTTTCTCTGGTTAGTTTTTTGGTTTTGTGACTGCTATAAGACATATGTCTCAGAGGAGCAACATATAAATTGTTTTTTGAATGTGCAAATAAAGGAGTGGACGTTGGGAACCACATGGTTCCTTTACCGTGGCTGGTAACCTATGTACCAATTTAACACGTGAAACAGTCTACGGTCGTTCATTTTCTAGAACTGGTTAATTGTATTAGATTGTTAAGCATAAAGAATAACATTCCAACTTAATATGACCACTACATTCCGTGTCATTGATTCTGTCATCCAAGGACCCCAAACTTCAGGCAAGCATGTGCGATCCCTGCCCAAGGCTGGAAAAAGCTTTCAGGAACTGGGGAAGCATTTCAAGACTTCGTCAGGCCGTGACCAAGTCCTGGCGGGTGTTTCGTGCCATATTGTACATTTAGTGGATAATTAGTTTATTAGGCCACCAGCTGTCAGGACATGACACGTGTGGCAGATATATGGTGGCCGTGTGCAGTTTGCCATGCCCGCTGGATGACGTTCTGCCCCCCCGTCCTTCCTTATCCTTTTGTACATTTCTGCAGATCCTCACGCATTTGTGACAGATCTGGCAGTGCCGAGAATGATGTGATGAATTTGTATAAATCCACATAGTTCACCTCTGTTCGATAGGCTTGTCTTCATCACTGTAGTAGTGACTGTGAGCACCAGCTGAAAAACGATGTTGTTTGCACATGCATATTTAACAAGCATTTATTTAATTAGATGGCCAATTAAAAGAGGCGGCAGTCAAATTAACATACATATTGGATTAAGATCCATCGACTCTCATAAAAAGCCATCAGAGACATAACGTCCGGCGAGGTTATATCTCTGCAGGTGTGCAGTGGTAAATGGGCCATGCTGCCTCAAAGAGCCAATCATGGCATGCTTATCAGCATCTTCCTCAGCATGGAGCTCCAAAGCCTCTGTGATCCCTGGGATAAAGAGATACTTGTAGTTTTGGGATCCTCAAAGTGACGACCGCGATCTCACCCCCTCACCACATGCAGTGTTCGGGTTCACACCACGGTTCATGCTCTGCATCCTGTCTGATGTTGGCGGGGGTCACATAGGAGCTGTGAAATGGCTGCCAGTGTGGGGGACACAGTATCCCCCTGCTGGTCTGGGTTGGGACCTCATTCATTGAAGCGTCTCACACTGATGACCTCATCTAGCTGGTGATGCATCAGCCCTGTTTCCTTTTCCTGGAAGCTTGATTCCGGCCCCAGTGAGTCAACTCGTGTCACTGGCCTGGTCTGTAGGACCCAGCACGATGGACCCGCTCGGCACGACGCCCAGGCACAGAGAATGGTCTGACCAGCCTCAACAGCATCGTGTTCGGAAAGGGCACATTAGTCTCGGAGCGAGTGCCGCAGGAACAACTTCCCTTTATGCCAAGAATATACCTCAGAACCCCGTCCAAAACAGCCTGACCCACCATTCCGGACAGGAAGTCCCTCAGGACAATTCACCCCTGTCAGCTGTTTAGAGGGACAGACACGTTTCATCACACAGGATGACCGAGGTGACAGATAAGCATGTGTCGCCCACGGTCACGCGACGCTGATGACATCATCAGGCAATCGCCTGGGCTGGCGAGTGCTCAGGCTTTGTTTCATTAGCGGAAAAGCCATCGCTTATTATCTGCCACACGGCAGTTAAAGGTCCACAGCCTTTTCAGTGCAAGAGCAAGAGAGATGAACTTTAAGTGCCCACCTTGGGGGGGGGGGGGCGGGGGCTATGAGCAGATAATAGAAGATAATGCAAAATGAAGGATGAGATTAGACGGCTTTATCGCCCTGAGCTTTCTGTGTTCGGCTTAAATTGACCTTATTGACGTTTACTGCCTGTCCCACCAGCTGGGCCAAACACACGCAGACACACATTACCGTGCCCCCATTCTGATCTTGCGTGTGTGCGCATAAGCATGCGATAGAGAGAGAGGGGAATGAGGGAGGGCTTGGAAAGGGCGGCACGTGGATGTGAGGGACGTGAGGGACATGAGTCACATCAAAGAAGGAGATGAGGAGATACGGGGTGAGGAAGACGGAGAGGCAGGGGAGCATGACCTGGGGCGTGCTCAGCACGGGGAGAGGCTTCGTTTCAGGGGGAGCCAGAGTTAATTGGGGGCAGGTGTGAGGTTGCTGCCCGGGTCTCCCCAGCCGGCTCAGCTGATGGGCACCTCACTCAATAAGCTTTCACACGCCTGTCTCCGAGCAGGACCGCAGCAGTGGGCGATACAGTGGGGAGCATTCTGCAACAGCACAGTGACACTTACTGGCAGAGATGTGCAATTGCAGCGCCTCCCCACCCCTCCCTTCTCCCCCTCTCCAAACCCACAACTGAACACTCTGCTTCCGGCCGGCTCGTGGCTCCTCACCTCCTTAGTCTGTGTCAGGTGATATTTGGCTGACGAGTATCATATGATAGCATTCTCCTGCTGCCTCCCCCACCCCCCCCCCAGTCCCCAGACACTGCTGCATTTCTCCAGGCATTAAAAACAATGGCCCAAGGACAAAAAAACAATTTATCGATCCCGAGCAATTAGGACTGATTTACTCGTGCGGTAATGTATTCCGTCCCCACGATCGCATCACCCGCCATTCCCTTAAATCATCTTCTCTGCAGATATTTGTTTCTTTTACTTTATGAAGAATGAATTGAACAATACGGTCGTAAAACTCCCATTCGGGTACTGCTTAAAAAAGCAAACATTTCCTGAGCTTTTGCATTACATGTTCTTGCTGCCGCAGACGCCGTGCTGACTCCACGCGCTGTAAGAATGTGGCTGAAGCTCGTGAGGCCGACTGTATGTCCGCAGGGACAAAGGGGTGAGTGTGTGGAACGGCCAGCCAGTCAGGCATGCAAAAAGTCTATGGTGTATCGCGACTGAAGGACTATGTAGATGAGGCTGTGTCTGAGGATGGACGCTTAAGGTGAATAAACCTTTAAGCAGAAAGCGTGACGAAGGCCCCCCTCCCTCTCTTAGAGCCCCCCTGTTTGTTTACCTCTCAGCTGCCCGTGGCGGTGGGAGACCTCGCCGTGGTGGCTGTCAGGTTAGCGGCTGCTCATTTGGCACCAAGTGACACTGGCAGTGACTCTCCTGCTTTTCCCATGACGCCATCTTCTCCCCGTAGGCGGAGGGAGAGGACAGCCTGAAGAAGATGCAGCTGATGGAACTGGCCATCCTCAACGGCACGTACCGGGATGCCAACATCAAGTCACGTAAGGAGTGCCTGGCTGGCCCCTCTTTTCTTGTTCTGCATGCAAACTGGGGTGAGCGGGTCCAAGAAGGCGGGGGTCAGCACAGAACTTGCAATGGATGCAACCATCGTCTGCTTAAAATTCAACTCGAGCTCACATTTCTCCTCAAGAAACATACTGATTGTTTATAGATGTCCATTTAGTTCATTAACATCCCATGTGAAGGGTGAGGACCTGTGGCATTTAGGCTCACTCATGGGAGTTTTACTTACACAAAAATGTACTGAGGGCAGAATAAAAAATGATTGGTTCAGAGATAACCAATCAGGTTGTAGAAGAGGTGGAACTAGAGGAGGTGAGGCTAACCAATCAGATGTCATGGTACCGCCTCCTTTAGTTGCTTGGACCCATCTCCTCTACAATCTGATTGGTTATCTCTCTCAACTAATCATTTTTCATTCTGTCCTCAGAACATTTTTGTGTAAGGAAAACTCCCACAAGCTTTTGGTTCAGTTCCTGAACCTGCCGTCAGCTTGACCTTTAACCCCATTGAGCTTCCTGCTCGAGGACGCTCCAAACGGGGTGAAAATGAGAGGTGTCTTTCAGGGTCTCTGTGACATGTACTTCAGATCTTATTTATAATCTTTCCTGGAGAAATATGTGACTGTTGTGGCCTTTGTCTACACATCCCATGTATCCTGGGTGATTTTTTTTTAAGATTTCGTTCTGGTTCTGCCATGGTTCCTCCATGGTGATGCGTGTGTGAGGCTGACTCAGCTGGAGTTATCTTTACGAAGAGGGCTGCTACTGCTTAATTGGTCTGGGGATTTGATGAATAATTGAAATCCCCGCAGTTTAGGAAACCTTTTCAAATCCGATTTGAGGAGAGACGTGAAAAGCTCAACTAGCACGTCCTGACATCTCCAGTCTTGTATGAGCTGGTCTCACATATTGTGCCAGGTTCAGTATGTGTGCAGACATGTGTGCTCTAGGCCAAGGTCAATAACTAGATCTGCAGCACCAAAGAACACTTGAGACAGCTGCTATTCTGTAAAAACCGACAATTGTAGGAAGGTTAGCTCATTCATATTGGACCTCCCCACTAACGTTTTAAAGAAAATCATAATAGTAGAGCTACATTCACTCATTAGGTCATTATGTTTGTAGACTAATTACTAATTAGATTTAAATATATTTGACTAATGAGATATAGCCATTAGCTAATTGTTTCATTGAAAGCCTAAAATACAAGGCCTTAATCAAACAAATTTGGTTGGATTGGCACCCCTCTCAGTAGCAGCTGGTTACATCCATACAGATTTGTTGAGAGGTTATACGTATAGAAACACTTGTACAAGCCTTCACTGCAGTGATGTGTGAAAGGCCCAGCTGTGACTTCACTGAGGTATAGAAGCTCTGGGTCTGACTGCAGTGAGGTGTAGAAGCTTCTGCTCTGACTGCAGTGAGGTGTAGAAGGCTCTGTCCTGACTGCAGTGAGGTATAGAAACTCCGGCTCTGACTACAATGAGGTGTAGAAACTCTAGCTCTGATTGCAGTGAGGTGTAGAAGGCCGTGTTCTGACTGCAGTGAGGTTTAGAAGTTCCTGCTCTGACTGCAGTGAGGTGTAGAAGACCTAGCTCTGTCTGCAGTGAGGCATAGGAGGCCCAGCTGTGAATGCAGTGAGGTGTAGATGGCCCAACCCTGACTGCAATGAGGTATAGAAGCTACTGTTATGACCGCACTGAGGTGTAGAAAACCCTGTTCTGACTGCAGTGAGGTGTAGAAGCTCCTGCTCTGACTGCAGTGAGGTGTAAAAGGCCCTGTTCTGACTGCAGTGAAGTGTAGAAGGCACTGCTTCGACTGCACTGAGGTGTAGAAGACCCAGCTCTGACTGTAGTGAGGTGTTTGCTGGTTGCAGATGGAAATCAGGGGCTTCATTTATCAAAGTTGCCCCAAATGTGCCTATGAAAAGTTTTACTATGTGCATGGAGTCCTGGATTCATCAAACAAAATTTGGCAGCAAAAATGTGTTTTTGTGGAAACTCAGGAGGAGTTGTACGCAATATTTTGGACAAATTGAGAAAAGGTGGCACCTGTTGTGAAGCAGGGAACTGCAAGTAAAGCAGGGAAATGACCGTGCACATGTCTATAGTTCACATCACCAAAGTGACCCTTCACTTGACAAACCTTTAAATATAAAAATGTCAAGTGGGATATTTTTAAATGATCATTATTTTATTAATTGTATTTATTTTACTTTACTGGGATTCTGTTTATTTGTGTAAACCAACGACTATATATTTGCCCTTTTTATTTGCCATTTCAAATACTGCATCGTCACCTCCCGTTAACCATTAATTGAAATTGCCACTAGTTGTACTAAATGTGAATTAGGCATCACACATTGGCTTGCATGGATCCATGTATAAATAATAGCCTATGTATAATAGCCTATAGTCATGAGAATGTTCTTGATAGTGGCTCCACAAATGGAAGGATTAAAAGGAAACGGGTTTTCATGGGCCACCAAGTTTATTTTTATTTATTTATTTACCGCTTGCACTATGTGTAATGTGTCATGACAGTGTGGCATGGCACAGGCAGAAAGGAGACTGTCAGGACAAAGGTGCTTTTACCAGGGACAACCCCGTGTTTTTATTGTTTATTGGGATTTTATTGTTAGCGGGTACAGCACAGAAGCAGACAGGCTACAATGACCAGACAGGGGAGCACAGGACTAGGGAACCCTTATACACTGGAAAGACTAGAATGAACGAGGGCCACCTGTGGCTGGTTAACAAGGGGGCAGGAACACGAGGTAACAGCAACGAGCTACAGGCGTGGCTGATTAGTAGCCCCACCCGTGGGAAACACTGGGAGCAGACATAATGTATGTTTTGCTGTGCTGCGGGTGAACGGACAAACTTAACTACATTTTGCAGCGTTGTCCAGTTTTCCTAATGTGTTTGAGGCAATCGACTGCACTGACATTGTGATAAGGGCAACTCAAAATAAATTATAGTTTATGAATCAAATGCACAACAGTACAGCATACGGCAGTAGATGCAGACAATTAAAAGAGTGCTAATTAAGCTACTTTTGTCAATCAAAAGCCATTTCATTCTATTAATAATCAAGTAATTTGTGATGCTGACATGACATTGACAAATATAGTGGCTCAGTGGTCTGGGTCAACTTATGATCAGTTCATTTGGAGTTTCACGTGCTACATCAGTATCTCCTGACTGCTCTGGCACAGCACAACATAATAGGGCATGTTTATGTTTGAGGGTGAAGATGTGATTTTGCCCTCAGTAGTTGCACTCACACTGGCCCTGGGCCCAGCAAGTCATTTCTTTCTTTCTATTTTCAGATACAACCATTTTTTCCGGGGCTTTTTGTAGAGCCGACGGGATTTACTGCAGCGGCGGCGTTGCCATTCAGCACACTGTTTTATATTTATTATCATTGTACAAAGTACAAGTACACAGACAATGAAATGCAGTTTGGCATCTAAGTGCAAAATAGTGCAAAAGTGCTAGAAACAGCAGTACAATATATACATGTGATAAATAAACAGTTGGAAAATGTACATCTGTACATTTTTTTTTACTTTTGATTAATGTTATTAGGTCTCCAAATATAACACTTTGTCGTGCCTCTACCTCACAGTGTTTAAAATTTCTCTTCTTTGTTCCATTTCCAGTCACTATCGTTGGGCTTCGCACCCAAAAAGGCTTTGTTTGCATATTATATAAGCCTACAGTTTGTTTGCGTTGACCATTTATGGTTATTTGTGGGTGGCAGCTGTGCAGGATCTCAGGCTTGTGCACATATGCACTTTTACAAGATCACTCTGGCATTTCCAAGGGGATATGTGCGTACACGCCAGGTTTGATAAATCCAATTTTTTTTGTGCATACACATTTTTTTCTTTCCATGTGTAGGCATTTTTTCACTCAAAATGTCAATGAAATTTGCACAGAATTTGATAAATGAGACCCCGACTGTCTTCTCACTGTTGACTGATTTGCTCTGAGCTGTGCGGTTCATGCATTCAAGTAACGGTGCCTCTGTTTGTCCCCCCATCCCATACCCACCTACCTCTCTCTTTGGCCCCTCTTCCCCTCTCCCCGCTCATCCCTGTTTTTTGGGCTCACCACAGCTGCCCTTGCCTTTTCTCTCGCAGCGACTGCCCAGGCACCCCGTATCATCGCCGGCCCCGCCCCAGTCCTGCCCCCTGCCGCCCTTCGCACCCCCGCCCCCGCTGGCCCCACCATAATGCCCCTGATCAGGCAGATCCAAACAGTCATGCCCAACGGGACACCCCACCCCACTGCTACATTGGTGCCCCCGGGGCCTGAGCCGGGCCTCATCTACGCACCCTACGAATACCCCTACACGCTGGCCCCTGCCACCTCCCTCCTGGAATACCCCATCGACTCCAGCGGGGTGTTAGGTAAGCACGCCTACCTCTCGCCCACGTGCCCCTGCGAGGGTCCTGTGACTGGCCCCCCGCGGTGGGACCCCATGTCGCTCTGAGGCTCTCCCTGAGGTGCGCCTGCGCCCCCACCAGGGATGGCACCCTCATAACAGCGCTGGACTGACCTCACATGAACACATACACGGCAGACTTAAAAAAAGTAAAAATGCTTTGGCCACCCTTTTAAAAAATGCACTGCTCATAAAAAGCCTTTTAAGGAGCATGAGGGTAAATGAATGGGCAGTCAAGGGCTCCCAGACGGGCGTAAATTAATAAGAGGAGGCACTCAGAGCCCCACCCACGGCCTTCTGCTGCAGCCCAAGCACTCAGCACCACGGTGCGATTTCAGCAGGCCTACAACGCCGTAGCGGCTGGGTGGGCGACGGCTCTACCGCATGGAAGAGACAGATGCATCTCCCATGAGCATTTTAAAAATGTGGTGTGTGTAGCTGGTGGCTTGATTGTGAGTGAGTGTGTATGGATGGGGGGGGGGGGGGGGGGGGGGGGGGGAGGGGAAAGGGGGCCGAGGGGGGGCGGGAAGATTTCCTTTTTTTTTCTTTTGTGTGACCTGTCCCGGCGCCCCAACGGCTACAAGCCTCCCGGTGTC
>JAAGVU020000111.1:1045721-1096938 GCA_011763525.2 Mormyrus iriodes
GGGGTGTGTGGGTTGGTGGGGGGGGGGGGGGGGGTGGGGGGGGGGGGGGGGGGGGGGGGGGGGGGGGGGGGGGGGGGCTGTGACAGGAAGATGGGCCACAGTGCTGAGCGAAGATTTCACTGTTCTCTCTCTTGTGTGACCTGTACAGCGTCCTCAAAGGCTGAAGACCTGCCCGTGTACTTCGGGTTGCATACCTGTCACTTTCCCATCACAGTGCAGCGAGGAGAGCCCTCGTCCAGGGCTCCCTTTTAAAGACAAAAAACCCTGCCCCCACCTCCCCAGGCCCCCCCACTGTGTGTAGCGCAGGCAGCGGACCGGCCTGCCCAACCCCGACACACAAACTAAAGCTAAAGCGAAGCTCCTACCCTGTAGAGTCTACAGGTTCTTCTTTTATTAAGTGAATTGTGATTTTCTTTTTTTATCTGTATCTGATGTAAACAGCAAAAAAGAGCACTGAGCCTCAAAGCACGGTTGTCGTTCCCCCTGGGGTGCACCCAGAGGGCAGGGCATCAGTGGGGGTAACATGAGGACCGTGAGGGGGCAGTAGGGGGTGTCCCATGAGGGTGGTGGGAAGGGCCAGGGGCTGGGGCGACCTTGTAGAGAGGTGTGTGTTGCTTTTCCGAAGACCGACACTCCAGGCACTAATTTGCATTCCCTTCCTTTATTCTTTAGGTGTGGCTTTCCCCACGAAGGGCTAAAAGCATTCAAGAATGGTCTTACTGAACCCCCATCCGGTCTGAGTGTTAACACTTGCTTTTGTTTCACAGCTGCCTTTAATGACAAAACAGTGAGTTCGGCCTAGCAGTCAGTCAGACAGCCCCGCCCCACGTTTACAAATGCCACGCCCCCAGCACCCCCCCCTTCCCCCCGGGAGGCGTCGCCCCGGCTCCATTACAGATGCGCGTTTATCGCGTGACCTGAGCGGACTGTTCCGCTGACTGCTATGTTTTTTTGGTTAAAAAAAAAAAAAACTATGAAAAAAGAGAGAATTCTGTCAGGCTTTACTAATCACTTAATTCGTTGCCATTTGTTTCTACTTATGGGTGTGATACTTGAGATTTGCTACTGCATTCGTGCCTAAATGCTCTCATTCCTGAGCCTGTCCAGAAAAACCATCAGTATTATATTTAAAAATATTAACTGGAAAGACACCCCCACCCCGTGCTCTGAAAAAGTGAGTAGTAAAGTAACACTTGCCTGTGTCTAATGTCAGTAATACTGTACAAGGAGTTACACCACAGTGGATCCATCTGGTTAAGGCAGCTCGACATGCTGATGTGACTGCTACTATGTTGGAAATCCTTCATCGATGTACTCTTTGGAAAGTACTATTGTGCCTTAACTTGTAATTTTTTTCTTATTTACATAATTTGTTAGATGTTTTTGGTCATTTTTTATAAAAAAACAATCTGCTGTTTGTTGAGAAACTGACTGTTCATAGGACTTGTGTAGGATGAATGATCTAACTTTTGTTTTGGTAATGTTGCAATCTAAGCAGGTGCGGTGACTACTAAGGTTCGAAGGCACGAAATGCGGGTCCATCCCTACCAAAGGGTGGTGTCCGCTGACCGAGGTTAGTTTAGCTCCATGTTTATCCTGAGTGCAACTCACTGTCGGTCTAGACCTGTCTCTGCGACCCGTGTGCACGCTTTCCGGAACTGTTAACCCACACACCAGGCCATGTGGTTCGTGATGTAAAGCCACCCCCCACACCCCAACCCACCCCACCCCATGCAACCCCTGCAGAATTGATGGTGCCCCATGTTCCTAGACACAAGGGAACAAATTTATTTCATCCATACATTACGGCAAGTGTTGCTGAAAGAATGACCACAATATGTGAGCACTCTTACATGTAAACATACACACACATACATACACGCCCCTGCTTTTAAAATGGAATGGTACATTCCTCTCAGTTCCATTATTTTGATGACCATGTGACTCTGGCATGTTGTTAATGAAGGATAATGGACTCCCTAAATCAGTGTTTTAATCCCCCCTTTGTGAAAAAAGAACACTTTAGTCTTCACCTTTGGGTCATACAATTTATGAATAGGTCATTTTTATGTCAATGTGTATTTATTTGTTCTCAGAATTGAATTACTTTGATGTGACTTTGCGTAAATAGGACTTATTTCGATTAGCCCACTTGAGCGTGTGTATAATTACAGACCACGTACACGATATTGACCGATTTGAGGCAAGACGTGTTTGGCGTTCAAGCCTAAAGTGGACTGCATTTCTCAAATTGTACCTCAGTCGATAGCGAGTCATTTTGATGGCTGTATTGAGTACTTCCACCGCTGTGAGGGAGATTGTAGGCCATAGGTGTGTCTCTCACACACACACGCGCGCGCGCGCACCCGCGCGTGAGGAGAAGAATGAAAAGAACTGTGAATTGTGCACAGTACTTAATGTGTTCTGGCCAGTTTGTGGCGGCGGGTACACAGGGCATCATGTGGGCAGTGGGCAGCCATGAGGGCAGGCGGGTAGAGGCACGTGTGAGATACCCTTACCGGCTCTTGCGGAGATATAAACACATATCATCTGCAGCCTTATTATGTCAAGAACAGACGAACACGAACAAAAAGATGCATCATCGCCGTTTCCCATGGAAACCCCCGCACTCGCTCTCGGCTACGTCCCAGCCGCGGCGAGTGGGAGCTACAGCTCAAAAATGTTACGTTTCTCACTCTGGATTAGAATACTGTTTTCTTCCTGTGAACCTCCTCCTGTGAAAAGACTCAGAAATCTGAAGATCTGTCTTCCTGCTCAGCTACGCTTCTCACACACAGAAACACACGCAGGCACACACACACACACACACACACACACACACACACACACAAGCGTGCGGTGATATTCAGCAAATCTGTTCTAGGCACAGGCTACCACAGCAGAACCTGCACAGCCCACAGCGGAGAATGTGATTCATTCTAATTCATTCATCCTACTGAGGAAGTCAAAATTCCAACCGATGGATAATTAAATGTGAAATACAGGGAAACGCCGAGTGAAAAGTTAACAGGGTTTTTCATTTGCTCATTGTAGCCATATGCAGAATAAATACAGACGCAAATAGTTGACGGTGAATGAACCTTCAGTTCCTCTGTCCCTTCTTTGTCCCTCTTAAACCCTTAGACCCAGATGTAATGTGCCTCCTATCCCGAACGCTAAAAATAGACCTTAAAAGTGACACGCTTGCCCCGAATCCCCGTAATTGTTTCGACAGAGGCCCCTATGCCAACAGCTTGGGTCGTTCCGGTAAGACGAGTTCAACTCCTTGGTAGCGGATGGGTTGAAAGTCAGAACGAAGGGGATCCGGGCCGACGTAGACGTGTAGTTTAAGGAAAAGCAAGCGCTGTTTTGGTTTATAACCAGAACAATGAAGAGCCGAAGCCAGGCCCATTACCGTGAAGTCGTTACATTCAGACTCAAAGTCTGAAAATCCAAAGTTTGTTTTTTTTCACTATATTGTTTATTTGTTTACTTATGCAATATTCAGTTGCGAATAACCTTGACCAATAGAGACTCTTTCATTTTGAAAGAAATATTGGAATTTTAAAGGTTTTATCTTTTTTGGTTGCACTTTACACGTTTACGGAGCAATTTTGAAAATGGTTCGAAGTTAACATAGGCATAACCTGCCAAATTATACTTAGGGATACAAGCAAAGGATTTTATTAGCATATATACATACTGGGCCTAAGGGAATGAAGAAGACAGCATTTACAGTTACTTTTGGAAAAAACGCATGCCACGGTTCTGACAGAAGCAGTGAGTACAGAAATCCTATCAGCACACTCACCGATGAAGGTTTTATTGTAATACTGTGCCAAGAGCTCTGGTCGCGCTGAGTATGTTTTTAGCACCATGTTACTAAGAGGTAAGACTTTAATATGTAACAACTGAGGACTAAGTTGACCCCAGTAAAAGGCAGGCACAGCTGACTAAATTAACGGGAAAATAAACAGCACGTTTGAAATTGCACAACTTTTGAAACCTGTGTGTGACAGACTGGGGGCCTCTGTCAGAGGACAGAGGCGAGGACAGGTGTATGACAGTGTGTAAGAGGGTACACTACTTTACCATTGAAATCACTGTAAAAATGCCTCGATCACTGAAAATGAGATTAAAAAGTAAAAAAGAAAGTTAAAAAGCACAGCACTGCATTTTCTTTGATCATTTGTTTTTCACCAAAATGCAGTGCTGGTCTTACGTTTGCTTGGAGATTGAAGCTTGCTGTCAGGTAACAGTAGAAATGCAATAGTAGGTTTTTACAATGCAGTCCCTCCATCATGGATCTCCAGAACACTGAGTCTGTAGATGCAGAGTAAGCATAAGGCTTGGTGAGGCTGGGGGAAGGTGTCAGAAAATAGCATGAAGACCCCCTATATCCAAAAACAAATAAGTATTCACCAGTGTCTGCATATTTACAGACTTTCAATCTGGTAAAGTATGCTGGCCATGTTTATTTTTACACCTGAAGGACATCCCTTTGCATGAAAGGAACGGCACAAGTCCGATTTTGCACTGAAATGAGAAAGACATCGTCATCTCCTCTGCTTTGGTCAGACAAGTGACGGGCAGAATAGAACTCTGATGAACCTCAAAATAAATGCCTAAACATACTGAGAAGAAGCTGCAGTCTTAGTCTTAAACTGACCACTGTGGAGCGAAGACATTGTAGGGTCCACTTTGTGGATGAGATGTGACCAGACAGGAAATGCATTAAGTTCATATTCCACTTGAGAACTTTTTTTTTATTATTATTTTTTATGGTTTACAGTAAGCTTCTTTTCTGTTCTGTTTTGTTTTTGTTTGTTCTTTTTGTTTTGCAAAGAAAATAGTATATACCAGTGGCTTCTTAAGAAAAGTATATAAATATATATATAAAAAATATAATGCAGGAATGTATATGAAATGTCAGATTTTATTGTATTTGCAAAGAAATAGCAATGATATTCTAGAGGGCTATTTGTAGGAAAGAAAAATATGAGACATAGCAACATTATAGGAGCATTTAGAAAATTTCCTATATTTTTGAATATACTTTAGGGCTTTATACAAATGACAGGACTTTTCAGTGTTTATATGCAAGTGCTTTTTATATTATGTGTCCTGTAAAATTGTCAATAGTCCCCAGAGCTGAGGGCCTCAGCTGTTTCTCAGCTTTGCGTTTGATCACTGTACTGCTATAGATACTCCGTGTAGCATCGCTTCGTGTTATGAGGGCAAGACATCCATGTTGTTGTAAATAGATCAAAACTACCTTGAAAGGCAATAAAATTTTATTGAGTAAAAAACCACAAAGACTTGTTCGGACCATAAATTATTTTTCACACAAGTGCTCCTCTTGGATTTTTTTTCTCCCCATTTCCCTCCAGATTCATCTGTTGTCATAACAACACATTGACATCCACTATTACTGCTGGCTTCACTGCTTGCACTTGCGAGAAACACTAATGCTTAATAGCAGTCAGAGAACAGCAGCTATTCTGACCAGGGTTCAAATGTTTGTGTATCCAATAGAACATTGCCAGAGTTCCTCCATTCACTTGACTGCTACTAACCATTAGCACAGTTACCATAGTTTTGTTTTTTGTTGATTTTCTTCATTGGTTCCTCTTCCTCCTTTTAACCCTTTACCTGTGGGGGTGGGCTGTCCATCATGGGTGAAATCATGAAGGCCTCATGATTTCGCTTCATTCAGCAGATAGTGTCCTATGATCTCCCAGTATTCTTTGCTGTAATTAGTCATGTGGTCATCCAGCCGTCACCAGCTGAAACTAATCTCCTCTCTATCTTTTTTCCTTTTGTTTCCTTTTCGTTTCTCTCTTTTATTTTATTTATTTTTTTGTTTGTTTCCTAACCACCCAGCCGCCACCGGCAACTAACCTATGACCTTCTGACCTCTGAACTCTTCACCCAATGACGACCTGATCATTGTCCGCCTGCAGATCACTGCTCTGGTAAAACGCCTTCGCTTGCCTGTCTCAATTGCAGCAAGCTGAGGTACAGCTTGCCCACCTAACAAATTTACATAGTGATGACCACCCCCCCCCCACCCCAGCAACCCTGCTGTTTATTCCAGTTGGGCTGGAATGCCCCGCAGACCTGCACTGAATAGTCGTAAAGCAATAAGGTCTAATTGTGCCCGGCCCCCCCAACCCCCACCTTCTGCCCCTGTACCACCTTGGCACACCCCACAACATGCCACCACCCCCCCAACCCACGGTGAGGAAGATGAAGAGTGTGTTGGAGTTCTGTTGGCAGCCATCATAGCCGAAGTCCCCCCCCACCAGCTGCCCTGGAGATCTACACTCACGGTAATGGAATTGGCTCTGAATGTACTGTGCTGTGCTGAGGCCTCGTGCATGAACCTTTCTGGATGGCCAGTCTACCTGCAGATGGTTGGGGGGGGTGATTCTCACACCTCATTTATGGGTGAAAGATGGAGCTTTGTGATATCCAGCCGGGACAGTCTGAACACCACCCAAGAGGAGAACATTGGCTTGACCAGCTCTACAAACACATCTCAGACTCCATGGGGGTGGGGAGCAAAGCAAGGACAATTAAACCTGGTGACAGCAAAGGTACATTAATCAAGGGTCCCGTTACATGGCAACTATTTTTTAAGAAGAACACCTTCCTTGTAAAAAAGTTTCCTTAAGGATGTAAAAGCCATGCTTGCCTGTCAGCTGTTCACGTGTATTAAACTTGTAGATAAATGTATGAAGTTGAGGACAAAAACCCTGAAGTAACAGGTAGATACTTTTATGATACAAGGGTGCTGGAGAAGAGAAAAAATATATTTTTCAAAAATGTGCTTTTATACTTTCAAGTATTATAAAGATGGAAAAAAAGAACAAAGAAACCCTTTATTGCATTGAAATAACAGTTTTCCTTTTGTCAATGGAGAGGTATTAAAGACCAAAACAGCCTTTTTCTTTTTTTTGTTAAGCATTTAAGGTGAGAAACAATATTGAAAGTGCCTTACTTTACTCACGGTCATTGAATTTGAATGTCTCATCAGTTGGTCGCTTGACCAAGTCAATCAATGCCATCATTTTCCACACATGACAGAAACACCGCGAGTCAATTATCCAGTTAGTCGCCCACCCGCTCGCTGTGGCACCCAGAGCCAGATGAGAGTTTAGCCTGCCGTAAATTCCGCCTTTCCTCTGGTGAGGAACCACATGGGCTCCGATTGCAGCTCTTGCTGGAAGACGCCAGCACTTTCTGATACTCGAGGGGACGAGGCCAGTGTCAGGTGCTAACTGCCTGGCCTGCAAGTCCAGCTGGACCCCTGTGAGAGGCAAATACAGAGGATGGAACTTCTGCAGCTTAAAGACCAGGCAATGAGGGTGGCATTCTAAATTCCTGTTGTCTGCTCGCTGCCCGAAATCCTAAATCCCATTAGCTTCTCCAAGTCCTGTATGCCCATTCTGTATGAATCCAGCGCCATATTTGTAGCAAGATTTGCAAAAGTTCACCTAAATTTGCCCACAGGCGAGCCTAAGCACCCATATGGGGTTTGGAATGAATCCCTCTCTGTGTAGAGACTTTGGAAGACCTTGGTCACACGTGACATGTCAAAGTGGCTAAATTCAAGTCATAATTAAGATATTCCGGGAAATGTTTGGCTCTTGGACTGCTGTTGCATGTGACGTTACTTGCGCTGAAGGCAGGTGGACTTGGCCTGCCCACTCGCACCCACAGCACCCCACTCAGCATTGCATCACGCTGTCGTCCCCTCCAACTCATTTATTTACTATGCAACAGATTGGCCTTTAATTTTATTTACGGTAAGATTCTGTGTCACAAATTAGTCTTCCTGATTGATGCCTGATTTTGTCTGCTTCATCTTCAGTAATGATTGTGCAGTGTTACTTTGACAATACACATAATAATACATAAATGCTTGATATTATCATTATTAGTAGTACTATTATTTAGATGTTGTTACAAAATAAGTATTAGAAAGAAGATCGTAATGGTATTTTTTGCAGGTTTCTGATTGAATTGGGAGGGCGGGGAATCTCTATAAGTGCCCCACTTGACGTTAGTTGGAGAGGAGGACAGGGACATAGGAATCCATTTTTTTAATGGAGGTTTGGAGGCCCCGCAATTTCACAAAGTTGGAGGTGGAACCATTGTGAGTGAGGCTGTCACATTTGATCATATCTGCCTTTATCTACTCACTCCATGTTACATTAAAATATCATATATATTTTTAATATATAGTTTTAATGAGATAACCTTTTGGTTGAATTGTTTAATTTATTTACCATGACTGATTTTTTAACCTCCCTGTGTGCAAAGCAAGTTTGTTATTATTATTATTATTATTATTATTATTATTATTTTGCTGGGTTTTATAAAACAGTACAAACTTCATTCTCTGTAATAAGTTACAGATCCTGACCCCTGTTTTTGTGTAAATTCCAATTTATTGCCTACAGAACAACAACCTGTATGTATTTACAGCCATTGTTACGAGTTTATAATGTATTTTTGTATCTTATTTTATATGTACGTGATACAGTCTGATGACTTCTTTAAAAAAATGAATCCGAGCAACACAAAAAATGAGAACCCTGCAGATTTGAGATTCTTTGGTCTAATTTGCTTTGCCGCAGCTTCCAGGGCCCCTGTGCTGCGTCGGATTGTAATGAATACATACATACATGTGTGTTTTATTTCTCACTTTCTTTTTATGTCGCTTGCGTTTTCTTCTGTCTTTCTGTTGTAAATTGTCCTTTATAACTAATAGTATTATTTTAATAAATGTTATAATACAAATACTAATACAAGTAGTCTTTTTATTAACTTGGGACAGCTTAATCCGACATCCTATTAATACATTATGCGTTAAAAAGTGAGATAACTAACAGGTCAAAAACGTAAAGCCGAGTCAATAATCTTACTTTATGATTAGGCAATATTGCTGTAATGAATAATTGATTAATTAATTAATAATTAATTTAAATGCCAGTGAACAGTGAAACAGCTGGCCCTTTCTCATAGCTGTGCAGAGCACCTACATTTCTGTCTGCTACTTCTAAACATCTCCTCAACTCATAGGGAGATGAAAATCTCACATTGCAAGGAGAACGGGGCACCTGGCCCTAGGCCTCACCACAGCACCGGTCTACTGACAACACGTGGGTCTGCCTTCTCAGGCTCCGATCCCCTGAAGTTTGGCAGGATCCCTTTTTATGGCATTAGGACAAGGACACATTTTCTAGTGACTGTCACATTATCACCCCCCCACCATGACACTTCAGCTAGATGGTGTGACAGAGCGAAATGGTCGATTGTCTGTAGGAACAAGTGGGGAGAACGTGGGGGGAACTCAGAACGTGACTCAGATAATCACTTCTTCTGTCTCACGTTCGGAGCAGCACTGACAGGCCTTATTCCACCACGCAAAGCCTGAAACTCCAAGAACAAACATCCTTATGCTCCATGCAAGGTGCCAGTCCTCAGTCTTCTGGCCAGGAGTCTGAGTGCCAGAGAGCGAGACGAGCTCGGTTTTGGTAAACTTATATCTGGTATGGCATAACAGCATAGAGGTGAGCCGTGGGATCAGCTTAATAAACAGCCATTTTTTTGGCATTTAACAGTGAACAAAAGGCAGATAAACCCTAATGAACGAGCCGCAGGCAAGTCAATAGGTTCCCTTGTGCTGCTTAATGTTTGAGAGGTTTGTTATCTGGGTTTGTAGGATTGCTATCTACCATTATCTCCATGGCTGCCAGACTGAGTAGAGTGATGCACTGGAGGCTGGCCGCCCCCACCTACCCTGGCCCTGCGGCCTGCCCGCAAGGCAGCTAGATACCTGATAACTGCGATTCCTGACCGTGTTTTGCGAGTGGGATTCGTGCCCTGTGCTTGTGGGACCGTACCTTTTCCCTGGACCTTTCTCAATCACCTTCCTTGTTTCTTCCTTGCCTTTTTCTCTTCCCTCCTTATTCTTTTCAGCCAATCTGCAGCTTCCAAGGAAATCACCAGACTCCCCCCCCCCACCGTTGGTTTTCTGCACTGTGCCGATAAGGCTGGCTCAGGCCCCCAGCGGCTGTTTTGAGAAGTTGTGCCTCACGTTGCCACTGCCTGGCAGGCGGTAGAAAGCGCTGGCTCGCGTAACAGGCACATTTGGGTCTCCAGGGGGAACCTACAAACATGTAGTGACCTCAAACTTGGGCGGGTGGGGGGGGGGTCCAGATCCAACCTGTCCCACCTCGCCATCGAGTGATGTGAACCATCCCCATCTCCAGCTCGAAACATAATCGCGGATAGATCTCGGAATTGCTTCACCCTCTTCCCTTTGCCACCTCAGGCAGCAGCAGCCGACATGCTCCACAATCCGTGCCCCCCCCGACTACCACCATGTAACCCCCCACCCCCCTGCCAGCAGCCAGATGCATTAGGAAGCCGATTCCTCCCAAGAGCAGCAATCAATCAGGATGAAATATTCATTCTCGCATGCCTTGAATTTGCATGTGGGGGGCTGCGGGTGAGATTGTGTTTTCCGCATCACCCAGGCCACCCCCCCACCAGCCTGAGGTGCCAGTGTCCCTTCCGACTCCCCCCCCTCACAAACCCTAATGCTGTAACATAATGCAGTGGGGGGGAGGGCTAATGAGTGGATAATTGGTCTGCCCGAAGGAGGTGGAGCCCAGAAATGGCAGTGATGGCGAAAGATGAGCCCGCGGGGCCTCTCTAAGCGGCCCCGGGGGGGTGCTTTGTCGACACAGTCAGATCACCTTAGCGGAGCCTGCAGCTCTGGCGACCTTCATGCCTCTATGCTTCTGGCTGTGGGGCCGCCGACACAAGGGGCGACTTTGCTGACCTGGACCCGCCGGCTCGGTCTTCCGCGTCCAGAGGAGTGCTCCGCGTCCAGAGGAGTACTCCGCGTCCAGAGGAGTGCTCCGCGTCCAGAGGAGTGCTCCGCGTTCACTTTTTCCATGCCACGATGCTGTATCGGCATACAGCTTTATTGTGGGGTGCAGTGGCAGTGATGCCAGATTATAGCTCTTCAGTCCTTCTACTGCTATTCAAACAAACAACAAAAAATCAAATCAAGACAGAATGGGAGTCATGCTGAACCTCTACTGAACTGCAATGGAGGGGAACAACTTCATTGGAGCTGAAATCACGCGCACCGAAATGGGGGGGCAGTGTATTGACTCCTTAGCCATCTACGAAACCGGCAAGCTCTTCACCCAGGGAATACCCCCACTGTGCTCAAAATGTAAACAAGGCCTCCAACCAACACAACGAGTTCAGCTACAGCCTGATAAAACAGACGCAAGCCCATCTCCTCCTGGTATAGGTGGAGGCCAACGTGCTATTGGTTCGTTTTTTTTTCCCTGTCATCACGCCCTCTGCTTTTAAACTTCCTGCTGATCATCTCCAGGGGGTGTCTGACCAGCGCTCCGCTAATGAGCGTTAATGTCGTTGTTAATGTCTTCATTCCACCTGTTTTAACATTTTTATCATTCTCACCCCTTTCTGTAGCACAAAAACATCCATCTTCTAACCCGTTATCCTGGTCAGGGTCACAGGGGGGCCTGGCGCCTACCCCAGGCAGCACAGGGCACATGGTTGGGGTACTGGATGTGATGCACGGCACATACACACTACAGACAATTAAGAGAAGCCGATTAAGCTAAATGCCTGCCCTTGGATTGCAGGAGAAAACCCAAACAACATGGGGAGAACATGCAAGGACACACAGATCAGGGGTGCAATTCAAACCCCCATCCATCCTATAACAATATTGTTGTTAGGTGTAATTTTTATATTGCAGCATTGAATTATTATGCATTTAAAGCAGGGAAACACTTGTGCAGGGCCTGGCTCTTCCATTAGCTACACACACACCATTACTCTCTTTTTCATTTTTAACAAATGAAGGATTTTAACCTGCTTGCAGGCACATTGTCAGCACTGTGTTATTACAAACAGCCCATTATGTTTCCTTTTTCTTTTTTTTTTGTAAAAGCCTGTAATTAGTTCCCGCTTATCAAATGGTTCTCTGGCGAGCCACTGTTAAGCGTCACCCCGAAACACTGACTGTGCTTTGGGAGGAGGCAGCTGAGCGCGCTCTCGTTCTTGCTTTCGCCGATGTGAAGCCAGGGCGGCCGATTTCAGCTGCTCGTACGTCCCGCTGATGGTGGCATGCTTTGAACGACTTCAGAGGAAACCAAAAAATATCTTAAAAGAGGAGGTGCTGGGGGGGGGGGGGGCGGGGGTTCAAGCAGTTCCACCGCTTTGTGGATACGGCATCCAGGAGACGGCGCTCAAGAAGAGCCCCCCCCCCCCACGCCCACCACCCTTTCCAAAGTAAGAGCACTGACAGTGTGGGTGGACTACAGCCACACAGACACAATGGCTGGAACACAGTGGATCCTTGTGTGAGCCCCAAGGCCACTTGCTCTAATCTGACAAAGGGTGGGACCGCGTAGACCAATGAAGACGCCTTTTTTCTATCTGCGCTTTACCCCACCTACCCCCCTACAACCCCCTTCCTGTTTTCCCTTACTGTATGTCCTCTCCCTACCTTTCCTGGATGCTCTTTTGTAAATTCCAGTGTCAAGCGCAGTGGACACTGCCCACGAGCTCGGGTGAGAACAAAATGATCTGGAAGGTGGCCAACGTCATTATTTTGGCATTCCGATGAGAACTTTAAGTACGACCCGGCCACTGCAGTGGGCGTCCCCCATCAACGGCCACACTCTGTTTCACACAACCATCCTGTCATGGTGAGAATGGAAAACAACCTGATCATTTTACAATGTTTTTACAACTTTCACGTTACAATAGAAAGAGTATTTTACTACTCCATATGCAGATTAAAATTTGAATTGCCCGCAGAAAGTCTCTGTGTGTCTGTCTGTGTGTCAATACCTGTGACTATAGCTCAACTTGACAGACCTGGGAACAGTACACAGAAAATCCAGAATTCCTTTATTAATAAACTGAGATGCTACGCTGAATAATTGACTAAAAAAACACTACACATCAATTAATAAATCAGTTATGGGTTTTTGTGCAAACACCCGGTTTGGAGAAATTTCAGTTTCAATGCTTGAGATGAATGTGACTGCCACCGAGATTGGGAAAGGAGAGGGAATATTAGCGCCCAGCAAACACAAATCCATTACATCTGAGCTTTGTTCTGGAACTTTCCTATGGAAATATAATAATTATGAAATCCATTTAGACATTGACGCAAACCCACTCGGTCAAAGAGCAAGAAAGGTCAGTATGGAGAAAAGCAAACTGTTGAAACTGTTTATTTCTTTTCCCGCTGTGAATCCTGCCCAGATTCGTGGGCACATACGATAGAGAACCGAGACGGACACCTCCACTACTGCAAGGAATTATGGGTGTGAGTCTGACGCTGTATTTGCTGAGGTGTCATGCTCATTCCCAATGCTTCCATTTTCACATCTTGCCAATTTTCCTACCAGGACTGGGTCCTACTGGGTCAATGAAAACGTTGCACTGCCCATGGTCACAAATGGTAAATCATCATTTGTAACTTTCTGAATCTATGATAAGCTTTAAAATAAAACATAAACATGGCCTTTCGCTTTAAACATAATTAAGTTCAGTGGCAGCTCTAATGATCCACTTCCATTTCTTCCTGTTTTAGGAGAAATGTGCTCCAATGACCTTTTGCCGTGAAGGGTAACAGTGTTGTCAACCTCACATGTCCACTTCCTGTTTTGAGTCTGAAACTCACATGACTTTGTCATGTGTTACCTCTTTTCCATATGGATCTCTCCCTCTCTCTTTGTCTCGCTCTCTCTCGCTGCTAACAAAATCTTTATCTCTCTTGTGTGATTCTGTCTGAGATATGTCCCGTGTGTGAAATAACAACACGACTGTGAAATTAATTCATAACTGGAATGCACAACAGTCCGAGAAAAAACACCGTTTTCCTGGGTCGGCTCCACCCTCTAAAAATATTTAAAGTACAGAAAGCTGGATGTCACCAGAAGGTTAACAAGCTGCTGTGTTTGCAAGCTTCTGCAAGACATTTTCAGCATACAATATGTTTTACACATACAGATGCATATATAGATTATCATTTGATCAGTACCCATGATTTCCCTGCTTCAAAGGCCACTCACCTTCCTGACCTTTTTGGAGGTTCATCTTAATGGGACTTGGTATCAGGAGTCAAACCAAGAAAACCCTGGTATCTGTCAATGGCCAATGACATCGCAGGACTGTAGGTATACCGGCCACATGGTACCCCAGGTCTCCCACCAGCTAATTTGCATACAGTCTGATTGCACTTCAGGGCAAATCATGGATGCATAACCTTTTTCTCCTTGGTCAATCATGTCACAAGATTATTTTGGCACAAACCATATCTTTTCATTTTAAAGATTAATTGCTTGCATTTTTAACAACAGGTCGTTGCATGTTTGTTATCTTAGTTTAATAACATACTTGGCCATTTACACTGCTTAGGTTTTACGATTGCCCTTTATTACTGATAAAATCTGATATCCCTGGAACCCAGAGGATGGATGGATGGATGGATAATCTGTCTTTTCACATAATACAGTGTAATTTTTTTTATATTTACAAAAACATTAAACTTCAGAAACACTATTTGTCATCGCCATCAAGCCCCATCAGAAAAAAATACATCCTAGCCTTTGATCATAATTCTTTCAAATCAAAGAATTTGTTTGATTTTTAACATAAAAATAGCTAAATGAGTGAGTGCATGTTTTCTTGCTCATTCTTTAATCATCTTCAGGCTGTTTACAAAAATTCAGGTAACTTTAGACCGAGGAAATGGTTCTTTCTGTAACCCCATGACCTACATGTCCACAGTCATAGTCAGCAATTTAATTACCACTCACAAGACCTGGCACTGGACAGTCAACACAAAACCTTCTCACGATCATGCCTCATGAATGACACAACTAAGGAAACACCCTATAGCTGGAGGAGAAGTCTTACTATCAGACTGGGACTAAACACCACCCAGATATTTGTAGCCCATTTATTAGCTTTCATCCTTATTACTATTAAACCACACTTAGCACATGTTCTACAAAGCAGGAATTCTAGCTTAGCCGGATAACTTGTCGAATTTAAGGTAGGCTGAGCTAAATGTAAGTGAACGAAGTTAAAGTCTGTTTAGCCCACACTACCTTAAATCCAACAAGTTATCCGGGTAAGAAATCCTGCTTCATGGAACACCTCCCAGAAGTGGAGAAAAACAAATACAATCAGGTCAATCCCCATTGACAAATGTTTTTTTACTTTAGAATAGTTCCATTATAGTTAGAAAACTTCCTTTACAGTCAGAAACTCATACAATACTAGTGTATGTCGGGTTAGAGATACTCGCACACATTTATAATAATGCAGTAGTGAAACAAATATGACACACTTCAGCTTGTTTAGGACATACATGCATACATATAACGTGCACTTAGCAATAAAAACTGACTGTAATTGTCAATACAGCTCAGCTCTTAAAAGCACAAACACTTGAAATGCGCTGCTCTTGTGGTTTCTTTTACTCCGGTTCTTGACAAGCGTCTATGGGAATTGCTGAATGTGCCTCGGATCGACACAGAAATCTTCCCAGAACCCAGACTCAATCAAACTTGTGAATGTTTTGTTTAAAAAAGCCTGTGTAACGGATTACAAATTTGTTTTTAAGGTGCTCAAATTCCCACTGATCTACACGTCCCACCCCCATCCTTGGGCCACCCTTCCCAGTCTTCCGCCATCTCATCTCGTTCAGACTGATTTCAAAGAGAACAGAACCACATAGCACTGTTTTCATGTCTCCATGGAAACGGTGCCATACTGGGGCCCTGTTTTTTTCTGCTTTGCATTCTGAGGTTCCTAATAATGGATCTAAATAAAACAGGAAGAGCACAGTGGATGGGGGGAGGAGGGGGGGCAGCAACAAAAACATTAGAAATGCATTCAAAATGACATCACTACTATTTCCCACAGTAGCCATTTTCTTAGGAAGCCCCCAGAATCCATTCATTGGCTTAAAGTTAGCTTTCTGAAGCCCAGGGAGGCCATCCTCCTTTGCTTGAATGCCCTTTTTGTTGTGGAACAGTGGGCTGTTTCTAGGCCTTCAGAAAGCCTGGGTAATTTAGTGTGGTTGCCAGGAAGTCTGAGGCACTAGCCTGACAACAATGGTAAACTTTATTTCTCCACTTCGAGGTTCAAAACCTCAGCTGCAATGTCTGAATTCTAATAAGAGTTTTTTTTTCTTCAGTCCCACAAATTCCTTCATCACGTGTCCCCTGTGATCCCTCAGAGGCCCTAAGTCTAACTGCTGAAAGGGAAACAGCACTCATCTAGCAGGACAAGATGGTCCCGTCTAGGGGACAGACAAAGCAGTGTTAGATTTTTGTCGATCGGTAGTCGGTGCCCTCCATAATCTAGCAACCATAAGTTTTAAAATAATTAGACAAGGCAGACTACAATAGGCTAATGAGAAAATATTCTCATACCATATCTTTTTTTAAAAGCCATGCAGTTCCTGATTAAAGACAGATTAAATCTAAATTGAAGTTGAGTGGCCATATCACTCCTTCAAACCTTACTTGCGACTCCATCGTTGGTTGTTGTTTTAAAAAAAGTTTCTTCAATTATACGTTCTCATCCACTGGCTTGCCTGAAGCAAGAGAAAGGAGACGAGGAAACAGTGATTTAATCACGAGTGACAGTGTGCTTATCATTCTGGCACTCATTCTCGATTGCTTTCAAAAAATAGCAAATACAGACACAGAGGGGAAAGTAACCATACTTCTTTATTTCTTTAAAATTTAAAAATAATGAAAAATAATTATATAGATACAAATATTAACACTATTTCTACTCGTTTACATCTACTATATTTAGGCGACGTTTTTGCAGATATATATGTCTAAGCACCTACAAGCTGACTCATTAGGACAACCTACAAAATCGAATGTGCTTATGGTTTTAAACATTTTAATCTAATATAATTTTAATCAGATATAAGACAAAATCATTTTAACTCAAAGTACCTCGTTAAAATATCGCTCACGGGAGTCACAGTGTTTTGCCGCCATCTAGTGTTACACTACTGCAAGGGCTTCTTTAATACCTATTTCAATAAAGCGAAACGATCACAGACGTTTCGCCGAAACGAGATTACTTAGTTTATCTCTGAATATTATCTTGAGGAATATGGGGGGAAACATGCATTTAGATCTTTGGATTTTAATCGGAAAGTGTTCATTTTTCTGGAGTGGACGACCTAAGATTATACTATTTTCAACATGGCACTGTTGCCGCCTTCGATAGCTCAGCTGATAGAAAACAGGGCTGTAGAAGCATACAGATGGATAGATCACTGGCTCAGTTAAGGCTTCGGGTAGTTTTTTGGATGGGGGGGTAGCAGCGTGTGGCTGTATGCAGGTTTGCACATTATTACTGCGATTGTCTGGTTCAAATCCCAGTGTTGGCAGAGTGATTCCATTGTTTAGGTCCTCAGCGAGGCCGTTATCCCTAATTGCTCTAGGGACTGTCTGACCCTACCTTCTCAATTGCACGTTCATCTGGATGAAAGCGTAGAGTAAATAAACTTATAGATGTCTTTTAAAAAATAAACATTGCGTTTAGAGAAAACATAGACCCGAAGCAGGCCTGTCTTTGAGGAGAGGTGGGGCCCAAGACGAGCCAATTTATTCGGGGCCCCAGCTGAGGCCACCATAATCATGGTGCCTGATACTGCTTACTCATTCTCATATAGATGCAGCTATAATGAATAATTACTCACCGATCGCTGAAAGACTACAGTGTGACTTTTCTGATTGGACTTTCAGGACTCTCTAGCGACAAATCGTAGTGCGGCCACACAGGTTACGTTGCCGTAGGCTACGTGCTTACATGTCCAAGATAGGATTTAGTAAAAGTATTTCCCGTGTATATTTATACAATAGGGGTGTAACGGCACCAAAATTAACGGTTCGGTAAAAACCTCGGTTTGGGGTTTACAGTTTGGTGCAATTTCGATATAGAAGAGAGAACATAATTTTTTCTTATTTAAACTGCAAAAAGAATTAGGAACTGTTGCAATTCAAAGGCAATGCGTCTGTCGACGTGTCTGAATCACAAAACCCAATATTTTTGCACATTGCAAAAATAATTATGTAAAATAAATTAAAAACTATAATATCATAATCATAATGAACTAAATCGCGTGTTCTCTACTACCAAATATGGCCGCAAATTTTCGGCCAGGTCAGAATTTCCTGGAAAAGCGCCATAAACATTTAGTGACTGCTTGCAGAGCTGATTACTGCCTTGCTCGTCGTACACACACTTGGTTGATGTCATCTCAGATGAGGTAGCATGTCTGTTTGTGTTTTCAGAAACACTACCAAAGTACACCTACCCATAGAAAAGTTTATTTGTGCCATTCGCTAAATTTTAGAATAATTATAAAGACATCAAAACTATAAAATAACAAACACGGAATCATGCACTGACCAAAGAAGTTAATAAACCACCACAACTGTAGCTGGCAGTACAATACATTGGGGCCTCTTTGACCCCACTTAAACACAGAAGAAGAGCTCTCGTGTTTGTGCGCACATGCTGCTTATACCGGGCCGCGTCATGCGCATGCTGTCGCAAAGTTCAACAGTAAACCGTTTAGCAATTTTTGTAAGTCTCCCCATGTACGTTTTTCTTTATCTGTATTATACAATTACAATGGTTGAAGCCATGAATACCAAAATAATGAATTAATAATCCCGTTGCAATATAAAAGAAAAGTCGTACGTATTTTTACGGCCGTAATCTGCTTTCCGGCAGTGCTTCGGTTGTGGAGGTCAGAGACTGGAAGGACTGGGTAACTGATGGCCGTGCTCAGTCTGAATTAGTTGTAGCATATGAACTAGTTCCCCACGACATTCCTAGAATTTTAAAAACAAACACCATTTTGTCTATTTTGTTATCTGTAGTTTGTAGTTACTAGCTGGTTATTCTTCGTACGAAGCATATTCACTTTGTAGCGCTTGAGGTAGCTAGCGTTTTCGCTGGCTTGCCGCATCGTTGTCGTTAGGTTACTATTTTGAGGGATTTCATTATTATTTATTTTTTACCTGTGACCAGAAGAATTAAGTATGGATAACAACGCACCAAAGGCGGGAGCATCCCGGGGTGGTTTTGGCAACCTTTTCGGAGGCTCATCACCCGAATATTCCAACAGTGAACTCGCCGGTGTACCACGTAAGTTCGATTGAATTGTCAAGTCATGAATGTCGATTGTGATATGTGTTAAAGCTGAAGTATTAAAAATAATTGGAATGTGCGGAAGTATAGGTGAGGTAAATCACAATATATTTTTTCCCTTGGGCGGGTAGTTCGGTTTATTTCTGGGTTCAAGGTAAGAACATATGTTCTGTGCATGTTAGAATTTCATTGGACAGAATCTATGCTACGATTTGGAGAACTGTTCGGAAAAACATCTGACAGATTGGTGCCATTTATGTGCCATTCGTGTTATCAGTCAGTAGTTAGTCTTATGAGGAGGAGAAATGTTTTTTTCTGTACGCGGTTATCTCAAAAGATGATGCTCATATGTTCGTTCAATCTGACGGCCTCCTGAAATCGTCAGTTTTGTAGCGTATTTTGTTCTCCACGCTCATTTTGACATCAGAACAAGAACATAAGTCTAAGTACAAATTCCAGATCTAATCATATAAATTAACACCCAGCAACAATAAATTAAATCAGGTGCCTGACTTGGGCATGCATTTGCGAGTCCGGTTGACTTTTGCTGAATCACTTAACTGAAATATAGTGACCTGTTTCTGGTGGCATCTGAACTGTATCCTGGTTGATTCTAGTAAAGTAACAACTGGTTACTTTTCAGTAACAGGAATGAGCCCCCTGTCACCTTACCTGAACGTTGATCCCAGATATCTCACACAAGTAAGTTGCTTTGAGTGCTACCGTTGCTTTCGGCATGATTAATGGACATTTTTATTGATAGGTACTGGTGTGTTAACCCACTTCATTGGACAATTGTCACAAACATACAACAACTATTTGCTAAAAAATAACCCTGGAATAAAAACATGGTTAACCACAAAATTTTTTTGTGGTCTGCCCCTTCTAGATCATTATGCATGTGCATACATATACTGTATGTTATATATAAGGTATGTAAAGTATATTGAATGCTGGGTTGTGTTTAATACTGCATTGATTGTACAATAGAGTTGTCTTCAGGTTATGTGCGGTAAATATGTACGTGTTGAGGAGACATGGTGATGTTTGTTGACATATCGTCATGTCACTTTTGCACACCACAGGACAGTGACGAGTTCATCCTGCCTACCGGAGCTAGTAACACCCGTGGTCGCTTCGAGCTGGCCTTCTTCACTATCGGGGGATGCTGTATCACTGGTGAGCTAGGCCGGTGCTGCTGTTTCAGCAAATACAGTCGACCCTTCTGCATCGTGACTTCAATATATTGCAGCGTCAGCATAAGAGATTAAATGGGAATTTTTTGGGAGTTTTGCAAAAGCTGCAGATGACATGCTAAGGCCAGCAGTATAAGAAGTATAGTAACTCATAAATGCATAAAATAACACTATATAGACAAAATGTTGGGACACCTGGACATTATACCTACAGGAACCTTTATGACATCCCATTCTAAACCCATAGGCATATGGAATATGGAATTCATCCCCCCCTTTGCAGCTATAACGGCTGGCACTCTTCTGAGAAGGCTTTCCACAAGAATTTGGAGTGTGTCTGTGGGAATTGCCAGTTTATCTAGAAGAGCATTTGTGAGGTCAGGCACTGATGTTGGACATGAAGGCCAGGCTCACAGTCGCTGTTCTAATTTATCCCAAAGGTGTTCGATGGGGTTGAGGTCAGGGCTCTGTGCAGTTCAGTCAAGTTCTTCCTCACCAAACTCACCCAACAATGTCTTTATGGACCTTGCTTTGTGCACTGGGACACAATCGTCCTGGAACAGAAAAAGACCTTTTGTTCCCACAAAGATGGAAACACAGAATTGTCCAAATTGTCTTGGTATACTGAAACATTAAGTATTCCCTTCACTGGAACTAAGGGGCCTAGCCCCACCCCCAAAAAACAACCCCATACCATTATCCCCCCTCCACCAAACTTTACTTTTTTGGCACCATGCACTCAGGCAGGTAATGTCCTTCTGCCAAACCAAGACTCATCCATCAGACGGCTAGACAGAGAAATGTGATTCGTCACTCCACAGAAAACATTTCCATTGCTTCATAGTCCAGTAGCAGCTTGCTTTACACCACTCCATCCAAAGCTTGGCATTGTGTTGTTGATGTGAGGCTTGCATGCAGCTGCTTGGCCATGAAAGCCCATTCCATGAAGCTCCTGATGCACAGTTTTTGTGCTGGGGTTAATGCCACAGGAAGTTCAGAACTCTGCACTTATTGAGTCAACAGAGCATTGGAGACTCTTCCATATTATGCAGCACTCAGCAGTCGCCAACCTTGTTCTGTGGTCTTTATGTGGTCTGCAACTTTGTGGCTGACTCTTTCCTAAACGCTTCCACTTTGCAGTAATACCACTTATGGTTGACTGTGGAATATCTAGCAGGCAAGGAATTCCACAAACTGACTTATCGCAAAGGTGGCATCCTATGACAGTACCATGCTTGAATTCACTGAGCTCTTCAAATGACCCTCTCTTTCACAAATGTTTGTGAACCTGATGCCATTTTTAGGTGCTTGATTGTATACACCTGTGGCAATAGGTCTAAATGAAACATCTGAATTCAGTGATAAAGAGGTGTGTCCCAATGCTTTTGTCCATATAGTGTATGTACAGTGCTGCTTTGGAGGATGCCAGTTGTGTTTACAGAAGCCTCTTGTGTGATCTCACAGTGAGCTCTGTCTCTTGCGTACTTATATCTTTTCACTTCGCTCGTCAAGAGGACCAAAATATTTTATGTGGCTTTTCCAGATTGCAGGGGGCCTGCACCCCTAACTCCTGCAATGCTGGAAGGTCCACTGTATTACATTATTCAAATTAACAGGCAGATTTTTGAAGAGAGAGCAGTGTTGTATAGGTCGTTTGACACAAGATGCCATGTCCACTGTTGTAAAACGGTTTTCTGGCGCTCCCATGCTGCCTTCCAGGTGCCACTTTCGGGGCGCTGAATGGACTGAGGATGGGTTTGTTGGAGACCCGCGACATGGCCTGGTCCAAGCCCCGCAATGTACAGTAAGTACTGACCCGTCAGGCATTGAGGCAGCTTTCCACCTCCCACCCTCCTTGCAGTTTTTTAATATGAGACCCCCATTAGCAAAATGACCAGCAAATCATTCAGTTGGATTTTAAAAGGTGGAATGAACTGTAGAAACATCTGAGAGTTTCGGTGGTTTAACCAAACTAGTGCTGTAACAATATTTGTGTGATTTTTCCATGAAAGTTGCAGTTTACAGGTGTCACATTCAGTTTGACCACCAGGAGTCACCACTCCCTCAACTTTTCTTGAACACGTAACCTGGGAGGTTGTACTTTTGAGCATGGTTCCACTTTAGTAAAATATTCAAATGTATAAATAGGTGTCATGTATGTGGATATAAATCTGAGATACCGGTTGTTTGGACCCTGTGCTTTGTGATAATTGACGAGCATTTTATTGATGTGCTAAAGGCAGTAGTCTTTAATATTTAACGTTAATGTAAAATCACACCAGTCATGGGATAGAAAACAAGCCTGAAACAGTGTGAGGAGAATGTTGCAAGATTGTTACAAAACCCCTTTGAGTCCCGTGTTTAATCAGTCTGCATTCCCGTGTTTGAAATCTTGTCATTTGCTGTGACTTGGCTAAACTGGCATAAACCTGAGTGTTTGAGTGGAGTTTGAACCCCCATGTTCTCGCCCATTAAAGCCGAAAGACTGTTTTATTGAGTATAAAGGTAACCGTGTGCTCAGGGTGGTGATTGAGAAGACAAGTTTGTTTATTTGGTGTCAACCCGTTAGGCCTCTCTGAAGTCTCATGTGACCTTTGGGGATAATCGTTTTACTGTAATAAAAGCTCAGGAAATCAGGGCATGCAGTACTTTGATGGTTTAAGTCCTGGAACAGGCCCTACTTAGGTAATTCCTAGTAAAGCACTTAACCTGAGCTGTATATAATGTAAGTAATGCATCAAAAATAATGAGGTAAAATTATGAATTGTAAGCTTTGGACTTAAGTGACGAAAGCTGGCTGAAACAAGAAAACTTGTGATTACCTGGTAGTTTCCTTGTTTCAGTAAACCATTGTTGTTTCTAGCCCCACAGAAAGCCTGGGTAATTTAGTGTGATTGCCAGGAAGTCTGAAGCACTTGCCTGACAACAATGGTACACTATATTTCTCCATTTTGAGCTGCAATGTCTGAATTCTAATAATAGGCTTTTAGCTTTAGATGGAATCACATAATTGAATGTGATTCAATTATGCAGTCAGTTATAAAAGAATAGATATGTCTGCATACATCTGGGTTATTTGCGATGAGCCGTCTGTCCTGTGCTTCCCTTTTGTTTTACTTTTCCTCCTTTCCCCCTCTTTTCCTGTGGTCCTCTGAGCCTGGTGGAAACAACATGGCTGCTTATCCTTAGTAGTTGCATAAGTGCATCTCTGCTTTTGGCTTAATTTAGAGGTAGCAGATGCATTTAAGTATGTGTTTGAGGTACTAAAAGAATGTCAGGTTTTTCTATTACTACCTGTGCTGCAATAGCCCTTCTGGAGCATTAAGCCAGCCAGTGCCTTTTCCTGGCATGTTGTCTAGCAATAAGAGAAAGTAGTATTGAAATGGCTTTAATCCAATAATTGAATGTTTAGCGTCTGACAGAGTAGAACAAGTGGTCCGATTTACATGGGTAGGTGAGCTGGACTGCTGTTGTTCATTGCTAAAGGCCTGCAGCCCACTTGAGTTTTCCGCAGTGAATCCTAAACAGTCAGCGGTCAGGCTTGTGGTATTATGCTTCCCAAGGTCACAACGGTTGATGGCAGCTGTCAGCCTGTCACACACGTTCTCAGTACCATGTCCTGCCTCAATGTCCTCCCCCATACGCAACCAATGAGCTCCCAAACACACCTGAGTTGACACTTTTGTGGCGCTTTGCACATGGAGCCAGGGGCAGCGTGGAGGCCATGCAGCTCAGGGCATGTTCCCATCGGCCTGCTAATGGAAGGAAACCCTTAAAGGTGATGATACATGGGTCAACTTTTTGAGCAACATTGCCGGGCAACGAGCAACCAGGTGAGACATAGGGTAATCAATCAAGGCAACAGACACTTGGCAACAACCAGTAAGAGAAGAACAGATCTATTTCCAAGGAGACGGACACCACAAAGATGGATGCTGAAACTTCTGCAGCTATCAATATTGTCTTGGCTTCGACATCTATTTTACTTAAGTATCACATATAGCACAACATTGAATAGATACTATGGCCAAAAAATAATTTACCATCATTTTTGTCAGCGTTTTTAGAAGGTACCATAGAATGAAAATGACTCTGGCATAGTTGAATAAGGAGAGTTTAGTACTTGAAACACATACTGTGAATCTCAGTCACTGTTGTTCCCCTTTTAAAATATAAATCCCGCATATTTAAAGATTAAAAAATCCAAACACTGTCTTAACTATGCCCCAAATTTAAGATAAACCAGCCCACTTTCAAGCCCAATGGACCTTCGTTTTAAGGTCCCTGTGTTTATCAGGTCTTGCCTTCGGATTCCACAAGTAGTCATATTCTTTATATGCAAAAGGACAGACAATGCAAGATGGTGACGTTAAACTACCATTATTACAACATTTTTCCAAAAAATTGATCGATTAAAACAATTTATTAAAAGGGAATTGACGAGGCACAGTAACAAAATTAAAGTGACATTTTGTAATTAACAAAATATATCAATTTACTGCTTATCCGAATTCGCAATTATGAATGGAAGAGATATATTTTTATCATATGTCTTCGGTGAAGACTATCCCACATCACAAAATAAAAGGTTGTAGTTCCTTGGTCAATGTAAACACAATCCTGCCATGTGCTTTTATTTATGAGTCAAAACGATGTTTTCACATGCTTTCTTGACCAAATAGACTACTGGGCATTTTAACCATTAAATGAGGCACATTTAATCATCTGGGTTTACACGTGACAATTTACCGGCGCAAAATTCTCTTTGCTCCACTTCCACTGAGAGGCCATCATTTTTGTTGAATTTTTCTGAAGCTCCAAGTCGGTCACGTGATCAGCTGCTAGCATTCTGATTGGAAGATCTCAGAAAGTTGCCTGTTGAGAATCAGAATTGTCCAGATAGGAATTTATTGCCCATTCTTAATTGGAAAGTTGCCGTCATTGCTCAAAAAGTTGCCGTGTATCATCACCTTTATTTGCACAGCAAGGGAAGCCTTCGTCTCACTTGAGACATTCTGCTGTGCTGATGTGTGGGTGTTTCATGTTGTGGAGTGTATCTCTTCTCTCTGTCTGAGTACCGTGTCCTAACATGTGGTTTGCTTGTCATGTTTCAGGATCCTGAACCTGGTCACTCGGCAGGGAGCCATGTGGGCAAACACGCTCGGCTCTTTAGGTGAATGTTTGCAGCCGTGATCTCCGACCACCCACCGCGTCATCTCAGATATGTGATACGACAATGAATAACGAGCCGGTTGTTTGTTAAGTGTTCTCTGTCAGGTCCTGTTGATGTTCTCACTGCTGACTCAGCATTGGCTTGTCTCAGGTGTGTTCCTGACAGTGATTATAGGCTGTAAAGTCAATTTGGATGAAGCACTAAGTCACTCCAAGCCATCATTTGGGCTGGAGACTATCCTTCATCCTGCTCGTGTTTCAGGCCACACACCTTGAAAAAGCAGAGCTGCTATGCGGCCAGTCCACCAGCAGGCTTCAAGTGTTCCCTTACTGTTTTGCTCTGGAATAACCCTGATGGGTTGTGTGTGTGTGTTTGTGCGCATTCATGCTCCATGAGATCTGTCACCCCTTCATCCCCTGGTCTTACCTCTATGAGTGTTCTTCCTGTTGCCCTCTAGCCTTGCTGTACAGCGCGTTCGGGGTGGTGATTGAGAAGGCACGGGGGGCCGAGGATGACCTCAACACGGTGGCTGCAGGGACGCTCACGGGCATGCTGTACAAATCCACAGGTGAGGCAGACAGGGAGGCGGCATAAACAACGTCCATGTGGGTTTATGTGGATGCTTTGGGTCTAAACAGCCCTTATGATCTTTATTTTCCATATTTGTTGCTGATTAAGGTTTTTTTTCCCCATGAGGTCTTTTGGTTTAGAGGTTTTACTTTTGCTGATTTGGTATCGACATGTTAGGCCTCTTTGAAGTGTCATGATCTTTGGGGCGCTTCACTGCAATAAAAGGACAAAGTCAGGATAGAAACAAAAACAGCAGAGAAGCCTGTGACTGCTGAGCTACATTTTTCTGGCAGGGAGGGCTCCACCTGCTGTAATTTCCTTGAATTTTGTAGAGGAAATGACCTGAGTATTGTGAAAACAGTCCACAGAAATAGGTGGAGTTCCCCAGACATGCACCGTTTCCTCCTTTTAAATAGTTTTATGACTTTCACGACTTTGAGAACACTATGTGCAGCACCCAAGAAACAGTAAAGATTCTCGTGATTCTTACTCCATCTCAGCTGGGGTCTGGCAATCAGATAAACGGTTAAAATGGCATCGATTTTCACATGCCGTATCGTCTAAATAGGTAATGTTAGAAAATGAGCCAGGAGTCTTGTGCTGGGCATGTTATACACATACTGAGCTTAGCATGTATCTGTGGGACTTTGTGGAAATGAAACCGGGGATTTCTAGGATGAATTTGAAGCAGTGCTTGTGGGTACGGTTCCTTTTGGTCAGGTTGTTTTTCTTTTGTGGTTAGGGGTTTTTGAATGAAGGAGCATGACACCTTGGTCAAAGACTAAAATTCCCAAGAAATCCTTTGCGTTGGCCTGGCTATTGGGTTTCACCTTGGTGCCGGCTCACTCATCACAGGTTGTCAGGTGTATTGCCGAGCCGTTCAGAGCTCACCACTAGGTTGTGTTTCCTGGGGGAGGGTGGAAATTCTCTTTTCTAGATCAGAATTCACTGGTTGACTTCTAGGTTTTACTCCTGAGGTCAGTTACCTGAAGTTGAGACTGTAATAATAAATAATATTATGTGTCTATAGAGTAAGATTTTTGTGTTCATGGTCACTCCATCCTTCCTTTCAATCTGTATGGTTTATGCCCCCCACCTTCGTCATGTTTTCTGTGTAGGTGTTTATTTGTGGTATCAGTTGTAGAAATGGAATAAGATAGAGGTCAGCTGTCGTTATACAGCGTGAATTAATTCATGTTATTACCACTGCAGGGTTTTAAAAATGGTTGGTGTTGACATCAGTGTTGTGGAGGCTTGTGGTGCATTGACACTGTTTGTTTGTTTGTTTGTTTGTTTGTTTGTTTGTTTGTGTGTGTGTGTGTGTCTGTGTCTGTGTCTGTGTGTATTTACCACATTGTGGTAAAACCTGTTACGTTTTAGCTCACAGAGACATTTTTCCAGTCACCACAATATACACCTCAGTTTTTTATAAAATGTGTGCATCCTATCAAAAAATGAAAATGACTAGAGATGCATCAATTGACCAGCCAGGGGTCGGAATCGGCCAACATTCAGTGTGCTCGGCTCTGACCAGAGACCGGCTGCTCGGTCTCATGTATTTCCGATACTGAACCGGTCCATTTCACACATGAGCCTCAGGTCATACGCATGGCGGCGCAGGAAATAGCCTCACAGCCGCGTGCACATTCACAATCATGCGCTGACATGTCGTTAGCATGGAAGTTCTTCACTGTTAGTGAAGACGACACAAAGCTTGCAATTTGTAATACATATAAAGCCAAAGTAAACGTGGTGAAACATCAGAGGTAAACGTTAAACTGATTATTAAACATATACTAGATAATCTGGAAAAGGAATAATCATTAAAATTGCAAAACTAGCTAAGATTTTTTTTCCTATGACAGAGTAAAACAGAGTAAAAGTATTTTAGCGAAACTTTAACCCCCTGCGCTATAATACATCATACATTATGAATGTATGAAAAAGCCTGATTTAAATCTAGCTTCCTAGTGATGTAATAATTGTATGTGTATGACATGCGATGTCAGTATTAATAATATTATGCTGCACCTATTATTATTTGGAAGAGAATAGTACACTTCAGTTTTATTTGGAGGTTTATAACCTATGAACTTTTAAGACGAGTGAAAAAAGGTCAATGTCGTGTATCATTGTGTATGTAACACAACCTGAAACATCTGTGGTGAATTTAAACATACTGGAAAATGATATAAGTAGCTGACATTTATTTAAATCTGTTGCACCTGCTCTTGTTTGATAAAGTAAAATATGTCAGATAAAGTTGGGTGTACAGCAGCTCATTTTCAGTTAATTATTTGCACCTTTTCCAGTCACAGAGCACTTTATTTTGAGACTTATTTAAGTGAGAGGAGATCCTGTAACTTAGTGCAGTTTGGAGGAAATTGTAAAGTTTAACAGTTTCTTTTATTATAAAAATAAAAATTGCAATGAAGAAAAGCTGATTTTTGTTTGTACATGCTGTCAATTATGCTATCAAATTGGTATTGGCCGGTCACATTTGCGAAAAATGGGCCAAGTAAATTGCAATCGGTGGATCTCTAAAAATAACCAAAAGTCTTGTATTTTCATTGGTTACTTATGGTTAATGCTAGGGCTGCGTAAGGATTATGTTATCGTAGTCAGGGTTAGGGTTATGTCCATAGAAATTACTGGCGAGTCCCCACAATGATAGCAATACGTGAAGTGTGTTTGTGTTGGGGGGGCTGGGGGGTGGCTGTTGCAGACATGACAGGTTATCACCAGCCTCCTGTCTCTGGGTGTGGGTTTGCAGTGAGGAAGCCATATCACTCTTATCGCTGCCGCAATGTCAAATGGCAGGGGGGGGAGGGTGCTCTGTTCAGCTGTTGATACCTGCTGCTCGTAGTTTTCATCTACAGTCTGACATTCTAGATTAGGTGAATGCCTCCTCACCAGAAAAGTGGTTAAGGACATGCAGTAGGTTTTTGGTTTGAGTCTTCGGACGGGCTTTAATTCTTAGCAAGGTGCTTAATCTCAGTGGTATATAATGTAGGTAAGGCATTAAAGATTATGAATAGGTAAAATTATGAATTATTAGCTTTGGACTGAAATGTTAGTTAAATAAGGAAACGCTAGTATTTTTTTGAAATCCTATGCTAAAAGCAGAGTGTAATACTGCCAAACAGTAGAGCTGCCTGCCATCAGTCTTGCATCAGGAGAATTGCTACAGTATAAATCCTCTCTGTCTCTGTGTCTGCATAGGTGGGCTACGTGGCGCGGCCCGTGGCGGCCTGGTGGGCCTGGCTATGTCAGGACTCTATGCCCTCTATAACAACTGGGACCATCTCCGGGGGAGCACCCCAAGCCGCTACTGAGCTCCCTGTCCTCCGCTGGCCAATGGTGGGTTGGCTGAGCACGTCTCTCAGCCTGATGTAACCCTTTGGACGGACTTGAGTGGCATCTGCTCACAGAGGGCTGCTGGTTCACTCACTTTAACTTAATCACTTCACTGCATCCTTACTTCAACTGGGAGTCATATGAACTGGAGCTCCTGTTGCGTGTTTGTCTGTAATTGAACAGAAATCCTGCAGCCCCCACATGACTGGATATGCCCTCGGCTGCATACTTCTGGGCGGGTGGGCATCCTTTCCTTATTATTAAAATTAGACCTTATTTTGTGTTCTTAATTTTGAGCTATTCTGCTCTTTTGTGGGGAAGTAAATTAATGTTTCGATTGCTGAAGAAGTTGAAAGGGTCTTCCTCGCCTTTCCTCCCATGTTACCATGGATTACCATGTAGATAGTGTGGTGTTACATTCTTTGCAGGTGGCCCATTCTCATGCAGTCATTATTTTGGGTGTTTAATTCTCAGGCTATTCAGAAGCATCCTGTCATGACATGAATTGACTTGGAAAGAACCTTGTGAAGTGAACGGTTTAAGTAAAACCCAGTGGGTTGCAGGTCTTGAGTAATATTCCCACAGTTCCTCAGTTGTGGCACCACTCCATACTCATGAGGCACATGTGGCTGCTGTGTGGAGTCACAGGGTCTCCTTTTGTTGGATAGGCTTGGCGTGACGTGTTTCAGGACACAGGAGGCAGCTCTTAGCCTGACTGTATATGTATATAAGGGTAATTTACTGTCTGTGCCAACCGTAAACGCAATCATTTAAGAGCAGCACCCTTCCACACATGGGTGAAATAGACTAACCCCAATAAAATACAACTGTGCATGGTACATACATGTGAAAAATATTGGTATATAATTGCCTTTGTGAAATTTACCCCAGTTTAGCCTGATTATGTCTTCATAGGGAATACCCATTGTTTTATTTTCTATATAGTAATTAGCAAAAATTGCTAAAATATGAAAAGAATGCTGATTGCATCGGGTGCAACTGCTTAAAGGTAATGAACCGGATAAGAAAAGCAAGCTAAATTGAACAGTATATAGTAGTTATCTTATGTTTCTGATCTAAAAAAATGGTGGTTCTTTCCTCCAAAACAAGCTGTTATGTTTCAGAGGTCAGAATGGCTGTGCAGTAATCTATATCAGCTGTATGTCACATATCACCAAGGTTAGAACTCAGGAACTGGGCTAAAGGTGGGAATGAAGCCACCCGCTGGTGTCACATGACCTGGCTGTTAAAGAGCAAGGCCTAAAGGCTGAGGTTCAAAGTGAGAACGCTCTTCTCTTAAAGAGTGCATGCTCACAGTCATGTTACCACTCCCGCAGCTACAATTCAAGCAATAGAATAGAGGAGCAGAAACTCTTTAAATACCTGTGATTCTGATCATTTCAGCTGATTCCTAAGATGGTAAATGAAGAAAATGTGTTCCGAAAGACCAATCAATGTAAAATGACAGGTTAGAGACACGGTGAGCATGTGGAGCCATACTTTGGTATGTGGTGCAGATGACTTCCATCACTCATTTTGTTCATGACAGAAGAAAATAGTCTCTCAAACACTGAATTTTCACATCCAGTGCTTAAAACACAGGGTTTGTATTCCCATGTCTTTCAATAACGAGTGGTTGGGGGTGTTATATATGTTGCCACGTGATTTAGCCAACCTTCCCTTTGGGAGTTATGATTATGAAAATTCAGGTCCACAGTAAGCATGTAGATTTTCTGCAAAATCCAAGCTTTTGATTGAACAAATTGATTTTTATTTGTAAATTGCATCTATTACAGAGCATGGCTATGTAATTCACTCTTTTTATGCAACCAATACTAGATTAAAAAAAGGGTACAGACACCAAATAATGAACAGGTACAATACATTTCTGGTAGGTAGAAAGTTGTGCTGGCGTATCCTGCAGCTTTTAGCAGTCAGCCATGTAGATCAGCTCCCCCTCACTTCATCAGCTGAGCAACACACATCTGGCAAGATGCACTATCAGCAGATGTGCAGGAGCTGCCTTTCTCCACGCTGCCAAAGTCCAGTCCCTCCAATTTAATGCTTAAAAACACAACCCGTCGCTACCTCCATAGGTGAAGGCTCCAAGGAGTCAGACGCAGGTGTGGAAATTGTTTTTATTAAATTAAATATGACAGGTCACCAAAGCAAGAAGAAGCACTTGAAATGTAAAGATTAGGCTTGCTTCTAGTACAATAATATGGTAAAATCACTTGAATACAAAGCCAGGTGACAGCGCAACGCGACAATGGGTTTCATCCATCAGAGTGTCATGAATTCCCACAGGACGACAACACGGGAAAATGAAGGTACTGCAGGAGCCTCAAGTACTCTTAGCCATGTTTCCCATCTCCTGCACTGGCCTTGCATCATCACCTTTTGCCTCTTATCTGTCACGTGCAGTCCCCCTGTCTTGGCACTTATCTTAGCTGGCTCCACAGATGTTCCTACTGATGGATATGTTAAAGACGAACTACCAGTTTAACATACTCCCCCTGTGCAGACTTTTATGTAGTCTTCAGCAGCCCAGTTATCCCCAGCATAATGGCAATTGACAGGCTGGCTCCATGCGCTCACACACCTCTCCAGCCCACAGGAAGTTGGTCCTCCTCGGCTGCAAGGCCACTGAAAGAGGTGAAACAGTCTGCGCCACCAGTACTGGATTGGTGAGGCTGAGTGACCTAATGCAATATATTATGCAGCAAAACTGCAATGGAGGTGGGGGGGGTGGTCCAGAGTGAGTATGCTTTGTATTACTACAGCAAGCACCTTGAGTAGAAGTAATGATATTGCATTAGCTAGCAGTTAGACACCTGTGTGTCACATCAAGGTAAATTGTAGAAATAGTTCTGGATTTAGTTCGACAGGAAGAGGCATCTGGATTACTGCCAGTTTTTATATATACACACACACTTTTATATTATATTGACATTGTCATTCATTTAAAAAGGGGAAAGATCACTGCATCATGCCAAAACTCCTGGTTAAGTGGGGTAAGGTGGCTGGTCTGCGTTATTTAATATCACTGTGCTGTTAAAAAAAAAAATCCCATAAAATCTTATTTAAAAAACTATATTTCTCGGAGGCCGAACTCCTTAAGCATGTGTCCACCTCCACATTAGCTGAATGTTTTGCTGAGAGACAAACCTGGTCTTACCAAGCATAGACAAGTGACCTTCAGTTTGTTCCCCATTCTAAGATTATTTAGTTTATTTAGATTGTGTGTTACATCTGCCCCTCCCATCATCACTGGCTTAGGAGAGCGCTACTCTTTGATTCAAAGAAGTTCCTACAGAATTGTCACAGAACAACCAGGCTTGCACTGCACAGCACCCATGCCACTCCACATGCTAATCTGACAAAAAGGGGGAACAGACCGTATTTCCACAGACATATGAAAAATGGGAGAGTGAAGACAGGGACGGCAAAAGTAATCCAGTCGCCTCAGTACTTTGAAGAGGTGACCAGGGAAGGCGTGTTCAGAAATCAGAAAATTCCTAATGGTCCAAGAATCTTCTAGTGTTTCACATCTGGAATGGAGAAACAACATTCACAAATCACAGGAAAAAAAAACACCAGCATCAATTATTCTGGGCACAAAACATCCCCAAATTACATCTGATTAATTCTCTGACCTGTATAGGTTCCTTGTGCAGCCATTTTTCCTTTTCTCCGCCAAGCTTCATACAGGAGAACAGATCACATACTTTGGGAAGGCCATATCTCTCCTAAAAAGCAGACAGGACAGCAGATGATGCCCTGAGGCCCTCCGGTCTAGCCAGCTGCCTCCTAGGATCAAATAAAAGCACGAAGCTGGACTTACTTGGACTTGAGTCCTCTTGAGCATCAACCACTTGTCCTCCTCCGAGTCCACGCTGGTTTGTGTACTTGGCTGACTGTGATTCTTTACAGGTTGCACCCAGTCCCCTACCCAGGCCTTGTGGACCAGGTTCTCAGAAGCGGAGTACTCCTCCCTACTGGCTTTCTCTTGGCCACAAGCTAAGGGTGACACCCAATTGGAGAGCGAGGACATCACAGGAGTGGTGCCTTGCTTTGGGTGCAGCCAAGCCTCTAGAATGGCTTCCACTTTCTGTTGATGAGCGGTCGATGGCTTGCAATTCTTGTCGCATCCTTCCTTCTTTAACAGCCAAGTGTTGAGGGCCTCCTTGCCACAATTCTCATCACACACGCATTCCTGGAAGGTGGAACATGGCTCATTGGCCTTACACACCTGCTCCACAGGAACTGGCGGGTTCTGCAGCAACCAGGTCTCCAGAAGGGCGGCAGGGGCCATGGGGGTGGAGGGAGGACTTTGCTTCAGGCACTTCAGCTTGCCCAGGTTCTCAATCTCGACGGCCTTGGTACGTGTGGCGCAGCATGAGCCGCAGTCTGTTTTCAGCAGCCAATCACTGGGAATAAAGGTTCTGTAAAAGGGCTTGAAAACTTCCTTCCACTTCTCAGCATCTGCCAGGCCCCCATGCTTTTCACCACATTTGGTTGGAGTGACCAACCAATCGTTTAGCTCATCCACCTCGGCCATCTTCTTTGGTCCCCCTGCCCCCTCCAACTCGTCCTCTTCCATATCAAAGTTCAGCTCAGAATCGTCAATCTTCTCAATGGAGAAAGTGGAGCTGCTGCTGGCATTGCTCATGGTTCGTTCTCTGGTGGGAATCTCCTCCTGCAACAGCCAAGCCTCCAGGTCCTTCAACTGGCCCCAGGCTTTGAGGAAGTCAAATGGCACAAGGGAATGCTTCACCTTTTGGGAACGGGAACAAAAAGGAATTAAATATAAAATCAACTAACAGTTAAACAGTTTAACCGTTAATTAAAACAGCTGCTGTTTGCTTTTTGGTTTTGTTGTGCTACATTACTCTCTGCTACTTGATCATCAACAACTTCTAGACATGCTCAGGTCAGCTCAAATCACATGACTCACCTGGACCCTCTCTCCAGTGCTAAGCAGCCAATCCTGTGGGTTCTCACTGGCCTGGTAATGAAATGGACCACTAGATGGAGGTCGGCTGTCAAGAAGCCAATCGGCAAGCGGCGATTCACATTCAGCCTCTAATCTCTGTAAAACAAGCAGAAGTTGGACAATGTGGTTCCAGAGGGAAAGTCAGTGCAGAGCTACAAGGCGTGACATATAGGCTCTCCACAGACCCACCTGTTTCTTGGTCGCAATGGGGCATGCCTGGTGCAACCAGGGCCTGCTTGCGGAGCTCAAGCTATTGGGGGTACCGTTACTGACATCCACCTGCTAAGGAGAGATGGACATACTTAGGGAGTGTGTGGGAAACCAGCATCTACAGCAAATGTGTCACCCTAATGCAACCATTACCAAGCCAGCAGAAATATTTTAATAGCACCAGGGAGATGTAAGGCTGTATCAAACAGCAGCAAAACTATTACTAAAATCGTGTGGAAGGATACATATTATATGTTGAGCAAGAATCCAAGGCCAGAACGAACATAAGTGGAAATGGCCCACAGGAGAACATGTCAGACTGCATAATCCCATTCACCACTCACTTACTACATGGCAACAAATGCCCTTATAAGAAGAGCCCACTTGTCAGTGGGTAGCTGGGCCCTCGCTCATACCTGGGTGGTAATGGTCCCGAACGAGGTGATGGCCTGGCGCAGTGCACGGATGTCTGCCTGGAAGCTCATGTCTGGGATCTCCTCTGGTTTCAGGTTCACAGTGGACAACCTGACCGGGACAAACACTGAGAATGCAGCTCACCCAGTAAACTGGCACACGCAAAACCACATATTAAAAATGGGTTTGAACCTGGATCTTTAAATTTCACATTACCGCATCATAAAAAAAAACACACACACACACACACACACACACACAAGAAACAACTTACGGTGTGTTTAATTTCTGGACCTACAAAGCTCCCTAGCGAACAGGAATGCCAGACACATAAGACAAGGCTAACCTGTCCACCAGATACAGGCAAGAAAACACTTACTTCTCCAAGCAACTGGTGATCTGATTAGCCAGGTCGTAGCTACTGGAATTTTCCAGCTGATGAATGAGGATGTCAAACTGACCCAGGAGCTGAAATCACAGGTAAGAGAACAGCTCAATGCTGAGCATAGAAGATTGAGCAATACCACAAAACCACAGAATATCAGTAGCTCGGGCTACAGCAAACACTATGCTAGTCACTGGAACACATCTGTTACACAACTCTGCTTTTGACTGCTTCTTATGAACAAGGAGACCTTGCCTGGACCTACCCAATGGAGCTGTTGGAGCTGATGCTGCAGGGAGTCCTCCTTGAGCTCCCGGACGATGTCGATCTGCTCGATGAGCCAGACCTCGCGGGAGCGTAAGAACTCCAGGTGCCTGCTGATGCAGCTGTGGAGCTGGGCTTTCACCTTCACAGAGAGACAGCGTGTCAGGGAAGACAGATGCTGCTAAGGCTACAGACTCAAGGCCGGGGTGGGGTTCCTCTTCAGAGACGGAAACCACTGAGGACAGAAACTGCACAATTTGCACCACAATTCAAACCGCCATGATTTTCCATAAGGCGTAAATCAATGACAGCCTGAACTAGAAACTGTGCTTATTTCATCTAGAGGGGAAATCTTCAGCGAAAGAGGACAGTATATACCTTCCTGTCGTCTGCTGCTCAGCACCAAGGTGTTCCAACTACTCTCATGCGGCCGCGCTTTATACACCCTGCAGTTATGCCTCTATATGCTGTCACATGTTTACCTGCTGTTTTCACCCCATCCTCCCTCCCTCATCCATGACATCAACAACCCACACCGATTATTAACTTGAACTGAGGACAATGAATTCCTCTGAAAGTGGTCACTCTGCTGCAGTTAATCCCACAGGAGGCAGCCAAAGGGCAGCACTCCTCATACTGCCGCAACTGATCACACCACCTGGACTGAGGCCAGCTCCCCACCCACCCGCAATGCCACTCTGCGCACCCTCACCTCTCTGGAGTTGTCTCTCAGCTGCGCCTCTGCCTGTGTCACTCCAGCAATGGCTGCCTCGAGCTGCGAGCGCGCCTGCAGACACTGCCGGAGAGTCGTCTTCCCACAATCCACCACGGTTGACATTCTGGACGGGGTGGACAAAATGACTCAGGTTTAGAAAACTTAAATTATCCCAGAGGAAACAATTGCTCAGAGCGCAAATTCCAGTCCATAGATACTTCGCTTGACAAAAAGGTTTCCCAGTCTGTGCATTCCTACAACTGAGAGCTCGCTACAATTCTCACTTCCCTTCATATTACTGCTTACACAGCAAATATCACAAATAACCACAGACTAGAGGTAGCATTTTCAGAAAAATATACGCCATTTCCCCTTTTTCCCCAGCACACATTAGCCACATTCCCCATGCTGTGGCTGTAATATTTTTAGGCTTTTTTAAATATTTCCGCATCGATAAAAACCCGGTAGCTTCCATTTGCCCCGTAACCTCGCAGAGCATTGCGATTGCATTATCAAACAAATAAGGCAGGTTGTTTTTTTTTTACAGATTTAAAAAATGTCAGTTCTCTATTTAGTACAAACAGCCACGAACGCCTACACAAAAGAGTGATACAACCGCTATTACGCGAGGCTCAAGAATGACCAGGTGGTAACGTTTCTAAATACAGAAATGAAGTCTTTCTGTAGCCCACCACAAAAACAAAACTTGAGGCCGGGCCAAACAGTTATTATAATATCAGGTCACTGCATGTCATAATACCCTGGGATGACCGAGCTGGTACCCTGCTTCCGTGCAGTACAACGTGTCCCTTGTTCTGCAGACATTTAATTCTGGCCCCAGCCTAGCAGAGAGAGCCAGTCACTCAGCCGAGAAGACACCAGCAAGACCCGAAGCTAAAGCAGACAATCATGGCAGACGGTGAAGCTTACGTGGAAGAACCACATATGGGTCGTCATAAATTCATCTATGTATAAACTGGCCTTCGGGTAAGAAGTAAAAATAAGAAATACAATTAGTCCTTTTTCAGTACCGCGTAAAACTGAGCTTTAAAAACCAGAAGCAAGTACATGGGGATTGCTGTATCTAAAACAGATGTGTAAATGATATGCGTATGGTAATCCCAGATATACGAGAGCTAAAATTATTATTATTTTTTTTATGTAGAATTCCAATATCGAGACGTGCAGATATTTGTGGAAATATTACCTAGTAAATAACCGTCTGAAATGTCGATTACATACTGAATTACCCGTTTTTTGGTAGATTTTATTTGCTTATGTCGTTTTCTTATCAACGTCCAATTAGATGCATTTGCCAAAACACGATTTAATCGGAACACAATAACATCAAAGATTTTACTGAGCCCTGTACGGAAATTAATGTGACTTTGCCAAATACAAGCGCCACACGTCATTAATCGCCGCTCTTCCAAATAATACCCATGGAGTTTTCGAATAAATTACAACGCTTACTTATTGGACGTGAAAATAATCTTTTAGGACATTCTCCGTTATCGTAATCATTTTATCAACGGATCAAACGCAACACAAAACAGTGTTTTCTTATCATGTATGCAATTTAAGGACAACCGTATCCAAATGCCCTCAAAATCTCGTTTCACCTTCCAAATGTTTGTCGAGCTCCAGTCTTTCAAATGGACGACGTTCCAGTACTCTGGAGTTGCAATGCAGGGCAACAACGACTCGGATCTAAAATATCCAGAAATCAATACGCGATCGTACCTTTTGTGCTATAAACCAGGTCCAGTAAGGCACGCCGGTGCTGCGCTTCTCGGCTGCTGTGATCCTCTCTTTAACATGAACTCAAAGTGCCGGTATAATCGCGTGCTGCCATCACAAGCCGAGAGCAAAGAGCCCAGGGGCGGGGATGGGCGGAAACTCCCCCCTGTGCTGTGACGTCAGCCCGAAGAGCGTGTCACAGCGGCCACAAGCAAACTCGCATTCCGCACGTACACCATCCGGAGGGGAGGGGGCCCCCGGAGGAGGTCGCCGAGTGCGAAATCAACGTGCAGCGACAAGGAGCGACACGTGTTTTGGAGTTGAATATTTTGCTGAAATAGTCCTTCTCAAATGTTCAATAAAAAATAAGCAAGACTCATCACCTCTAAATTAGGAAGTGGAATAACAACCAAATCTAATTCTCTTAACAATTAAGTTATGCCAGAGATGTTGTCACAAAATGCAAGTCCAAGGCAAGTCTGAAGTCTCTGTTTCCAACTTAATATGTATCCCAAGAACTTTTTCTTCTTTTGAATTGTATCCACTGCACTAATGAATAAGATTAATAATGAAAAGTCACAATTACAATAGCATTTAAGCACAATGCCCAAATTCAAAATGAAGATAAAACACTATATGTTCAAAGAAAAACTATATATTTTTTTCACTGAAACAGATGTTGGAATCAATGCAAACATTCCCTCACTGAGTGGCAAAGGTGTAAAGGTAACAGCACCTTATGTACAGCTAAAGGCTGATAGCCAAAAACAAATTATAAAACATAACAAAGGCACTGAGTGCTATGGGGACTTTGACTTCCTTAGTGCAAACAACTGAAAACACTGATCTTGTAATCAACTATTTTGACTCAGTCTTGTCTCGGTCTCAGACATATAGGACTCGAGGTTTTATTTGAAGACCACTCATTAAAACACTTCAGTATTTATCACAATGGCTTTATATTCATGTTTTGATACAGATTTTCTGCATATTGCCGTGGTCTTGGTCTTGTCTCGGTCTCAATACACTCTGGTCTTCCTAATGACTTGGTCTCAGTTTAGGTGATCCTGACTACATCCCTATTTTCTCAAAATTTGTGATGCAAGTTGCAGAAGTCATTTTGGGGAAAAACTTCGTACATTGGAAAAATAGTGAGTTCAGCAATGTTTTTAAAATAAACCAACTAAACATTAGCAGAAAATAAAATCAGCACCAGTGATCTATTTTACAGTTCAGGTTTGCATGTCACATTGTGCACACTGCAAGAGAAAAAAAATAAATCTGTTGTATTCCTTAGTGGTAGTTTAGCAGTTCTAGAAAAAAATTTACTGATGGGTATCAGTCTTTTAGTGTTTTAAGGAGTGATTCTTATGTTTATAGGCCAGGTTACGTTTATTTTTGTCCTTTATTCCATTTATCCCATTTAATCTTTCAGCTTGACACTTACTCCATTTTATGCTTGCGATATAATTTTAGTGAAGGTAGGGAAATGGTTTTGTTGATGGGGTACCATGACCTAAACTAGGTAGTGATAGCCACCTAGGTACAGTAAGTAGCGAAAGTTGATAGAGCGACTATCCTCTGACTAAGGTTGGAGGACATGGAAGGTAGGTTGGTTTTGATGACTAGACCAGTGTTGGCACCATATGAAGGAGAACTAGTTGACTGATAGAAAATAAAAGAAAAATAACAATCATAAGTTACAGAAACATTGATATGTAACAGAAATCCGTGGAAGGTTTGAGTACTAACAAGAAAAGTCATTGTTACGGCGTTTTCAAATTCCACAGGACTGCACCATGTCTGGTCTTCTGCCGGCTCTCACCCGGTCAGTGTATTTTCCCCCGAACCCTGGCTCTATCTTTTACATCTTTTACTGCTCTGTCTATTTTACCCTCGGGCTGTGCATCCCAAAAGCATGTTAAACCTTACACAACAGGCTTGGTGTTACAATGCTGGCACACCGCTCCTCAATCTCACACACATACACATCCATGCATGCATCCAAATTTGCATGTCATATTTAACTCAAACTTAAGAATGGTAATGCATTAAGAGTCAGCCCAGACAAAAACTGGTCAGTGCCGGCAACACCATACGTCTCGAACCCCCTTGCACCAGCAGTTTTTAAAATCACATTTTCTGACTGATTAAGACAGTAGTTATCCTTTAAGTACAATTATAACTACTATTATAGTTACTGGAACATTTAACACAATTAAGTTAATTTCAAATGAATCTAAGTAAATGATAGTTGTTAGTATATTTGGCATAAATGTTTCATTTTCCAATGCTCCAATGCACTTACCTAGATCCATTTTGTAGCAACTTTGACTTGAAACTCATCATGACTAGCTAAAAAATATATGTGGTAATCAAGGACTTGTGGGTTGGCGTTGGACGGACGCTTAACTGACACCCTGGCTGACACTATGCTAACAGCGAAGGAGGGGGAACCAATCAGAAATGTGTAATTTGGCTAGGGTGTGTCAGAGGTGTATCAAATTATGCGTGGGCTAACCAATGAAATGTAATTTCCTGATTAATTAAGATGTAATCAAATACCTGTAAGTTTTCAAATTCCACAGGACCGCACCATGTCTGGTATTCTGCTGGCTCTTGCTGATCACTGTGTTTTTCCCCTAACCCTGGCTGTGTCTGTATTATTAATGGCTGATTAACATCCAAAGGAATGAGGCCGTCAGTTCTTCCTATCTCTGGCACAGTCAAATGCATTGACAGAAAAATGTATAGTCTCATTTCCAAAGTGCCCATTGTTTTTCAGACATTGTTCATCTGTGATCTATATGACATGTGGTCACTGTGCTCATCTTCGTCGTAGAGCAGCCTAGCAAAAAACACATGAATGTGCAGAAAGTTGCAGTAAATTTGAAAAATTGTAAGCTCTTGCAAATATTGCAGAGCTTGCATGATTTTGTATTAGTTTCTGCGATCACAGTGTCACAAAATCCTGGAGGGACTGGTTAAAAGATCAGGGAGGGTAGCAAAAAAAGACTTCTGAGGAAATGTTCAGCTCCTCATTAAATTATGAAAAACGTTTAAGGTTCCCAAATCTATATCCAGAAGTTTGAGTTAAGTCTGAAGTTGATTAGGAAGAAGTTGCTAGTTAAGTCAGAAGTCTATTTATGTGTGACTGCTGTGCAATTGAACTAGGAGTAGCCAACTCGAGTGCCCATCTCTGAGTTATGCCTACAAATAGCGGAGTAAAATATTGCAAAATGCTGAAAAAATAAGAATTGAACAGTTTTCATGAAATCCCAAATATAACACAATGAAACTAACACTGTTCCAACAAGTGTGGTGAATGGAAAGTATTATTACTGGAAATTATTCTGTGGTACAATATTTTTTTTTGCTTGTACTGAAAAGAAGCATATTCTCATTGAGTCAACAGTAGCAGTAGCATATACCCTATTTTCCAGTAAGATAAAATGCTTCAATGTTCACAGTTAACATTTAATTAACAAATTATTTCTGTAGTATATAATGATATGGGATACATCTGCTGGAATTGTGTAGCAGCCAGTCATGGTCTTTGACACAAGGCAAGCCCACCTATACCTGAAGTACCTGCTTGTTAAAACTCCAAAGCCACCAAAATATTTAATGTTAATTATACTCTAAATATTCGGTCCACGTTAGGCTGTACTTATGACAAGTCACTGATCAACTACAGGTCCTGTTCATTATTCGTTTGGCAAGTTTTCACAGGGAACCTTCTCTGTTTCTCCTCTGCTAATAATGTACTTTAATAAAATGAATATCACCAAATAACAGTGGTCACTGTCTGTGATGGAGAAGTTGTGGTCATTGGAGAGGAACAGAAGAAGCAACAGATCAGGGAGTGGTTTCTTAATCCTTCAGGCAGGACCAAATAGCCTCAGGTGTCTCAACCCATGATGTGCACCCAGAATACAGTCACTGATAAACTTTGCTGGTGGGGAAAATCATGCCACTGCTACAACTAGCACTGAAGAGCTCATTTTCTCCTAACAGCTGCACACATCCTCTTCACAGAGGGCAGCACAGTTTTTGCTAAAAAGCAGTTTTTCCAAAGCGAAGATTTCAGCCATTTGAAACACTATCCTTTACATGTTTTACACTCGGGCTGTGCATCCCAAAAGCACGTTAAACTGCACGCAGCAGGCGTGGTGTCCCAATGCTGTCACACCTCAATCAAACACACACACACCCTGAATCTTACACTAGCATTCAAATTTGCATGTTATGTTCAACTGAAACATAAATTTCGCGATCTACATCACTAATTTTAGGCTTCCGTACTGGTATTTACCGCTAACTTAAACTCCAACTTAAGAATAAGCCCAGACGGAAGCCGGCCTTTGCCAGCAACATCGTACGTCTCAAACCCCCTTGCACCAACAGTTTTTAAAATCACATTTTCTGACTGATTATGAGAGTAGTTATCCTTTAAGTACGAATATAACAACTACTATTCTAGTTATTGGATCATTTAACACAATTAAGTTAATTTCAAATTAATATAAGTCTATGAAACATTTATGTAAATATACCATCAACTAACTATCGTTTTTCAATGCTTGTCTCTTACCTGGATCCGTTTTGTAGGACCTCCGAATTGAAACTCATGGTGATTACTAGCTAAATATATATTTTCTATTTGTACAATAAAAATTAATATACTTTTAAAAGACAGTTACTGGCACTTTACCTCCTACACCGTCAATGTCAGAATGTGGAACAGAGTTGTCAAACTATGTCATGGAAACGTGAGGGTGTGAGCGATCGCGAGATTTCAGAGTTCCAACCTTACCAGTTCAAACATTGAGCAGTAGGTGGCGTATCCACCCATCCATCCATCCGTTTTCACACTATTTGCCCTGGCATGTGCCTCATTATTTTACAGTATATAAATTTAAAATATATTAATGTCAGTAAACATTTTAGTTTCATCTATATATAAAGATTATGGTCGAATTTAAGTCAACATCCTGTCTGCAAACCTGTTTGATCTCCATTTTTGCAAATGTAGCACACAGTTTCAGGCAGATACAATGTCACTTTTTTATTAGATAGTATTTTAAGGATGACAGCACATAAAAATTTCACTAAGAGAGGACTATTGGCAGTGTCTTCACTATTGGGGATATTCCTAGACACGTTTAGTTCAGTGCTGTCGCTGTTGTAAGAAGCTAGTTTCACCACTCGGGGGCAGAAAAGAGCACGTGCAGAGCCTGTAGTGAAGACTGTCAGATGCACAAGTGTAAAGTAAAGAAGTACAAATACTTCGTTATTGTACTTAAGCAGGTTACCATACTTGATTATTGCGTGTTGTTGCAACTTTTACTTTCACTTTGCTATTTCATATCATTTTTTCTTTTTACTTCTATCTTTTTGCTTTAAGTACTTTTAAAACCAGTTATTTTGTATCTCACTGGATGAATTTCACGTGAGCAACATTTTGGTGTGGTATCTGTACTTTAACTTAAGTATGACACACTGAGTACTTTTTCCACCACTGGCCAGTTGACACAAAGCAACAGGGCAAAGCTATTCTTGAATAATCTTTATTCACAATATGTTTTAGCAAGAAGAATCCGCTTTGATATGACCTCACTGGTTACACAGCAAGCAGGTGAAAGTGTGTTTGTACAGTTCAGTTGGTGGGACAACGGCTGAGTTGTCTGTGTCTGTGTCTGGATTGTATGGCTGATGTTGCCTGGGGCTTCTTTGTTAACAATCGGTGTTACTAATAGAACAGTCCAACAGATTGGGTATTATCGTATTACCAAAGCTGTACTAATACATATACCCTATTTTCCACTAGATGGCGCTGTTATTGCAACAATACTTGGAAACCATTTGAAAAGTTACCATTTATAGACAGAATGACAATATTTCACATTCAAACTGATTTAAAGATTTAAATTGGTTTACAGCTGCTGAGTTTATTGGTCATTTTTATTTATATAGATATTTTTAAACAATTAAAATAGTTCCAAAATACAAAGCCACTAGTCAAATTTGATCCACAACACTAGAGTACAGAGAGTAGACAGATGTGCCAGTGTCTTTACCTAACTCACCCCTCCTTTAGATTTGCTAGAGCATTTTGGATTGTTTTTTTTATTTTAGATATGGAGATACAAATACACCTGGGGAGATGGTTTAACACAGAAACCCCCTGAGAACACTATTAGATGTGTCTTAACAAAAAAATATATATTTCGTATTTAAACCAACATATGTACATGAGTGTGAGGAGAGAGATTAGGAACCCTGTTTGAAATGCTATGGGATGGTCTCCCAGGACCTACTACCGTCAGCTGCATAGGCAAACACACAGGTCAAAGCCGCAGTTACTCATGGTAGCATGGTCCACTGCAGGAGGGTTGTGAAGACACAGGGGCTTGCAGCTTCTGCACCAAATTCACTCCCAGCCAGTGCTTAATGGATCTGCAAGTGTGGTTTTCCCTTACATTGCCTCTGGGGAAAGGATGTGGAATAAAAGTAATATAGTCCCGATCCCTGGAGAATTGGGACATCCCAGGGGACACATTTTGTTAACCAGCTCAGGGAAGCTAACTCCAGCTGGGGTGATCTGATCTCAGACCAGTAAGGCTCCAAGCCATGCCCTGTATCTTCCTGGATCAGTCCTGAGGGAAGGGGAGCGACTCCCTTAGTACCCAGAGGCCACATAGGTAGGGCACCAAAGTGAGTCTCAGGGGAGACACTGCTTTGATTTGGCAAACAGCAAACATTACAGAGTTCTTTATATACACGTGTGGGTCAGTGAGTCTTTGATTGCTTTAATACATTGCTGAGCATAAACTCATGACTGAAAAAACATCTAAAAACCTCAGGGCGGAAGTTGTTGCTTGGACCACCAACGGTCAAAACACAGTGTAAACATCAGGTACCGAAAACGAACGAGAGCAAGACAGCCAAGCCGTTCCTGATAAATCGAGATACGTCGTTTCTATGACTTATAGCAATATTACTTAGAAAAGTTGTGGCTATCTGTATGTGTGTGTTGTGTGCCAGCGTTTCCCTTTATTTTTAACTTTGTGTCGGTGAACTTTGAACCATGGTATGGACAGTGGTAGCTGTACACAAACACTCATGAACACACTGAGCTAAGACTTTGTTTAACCATAAACAGTGACCCACCGCACAGGAAGTGAGGAGAAGAACAACTCACAAAAGGCATTATCTCTGAAAGACCCAAAGGTCGCCATCTCCTACTGGATGCCTGAATGTGAGCAAAGGAGCAGTTGGCAGCGATGCCATCAAACTCATGGTCACGACAGGCATGTGACGCTGCTCGGGTGAAGGCCGACGTGTTTAAGCACAGGAGTTTCCAGACTATTTGGCCATCGGTTTTGAAGGCGCCAAGATGTTTTCATTTTTATGAGGACGTCTGCCACCAGCCTAGGGTCTTACAGCTAAAATAGGACCTGCTTGCGCCCCTATCTCAGCTTGTGACACACCCGCTCTTCCAGTCCGTCACACGTCAGTGCTACCTGCTCCAGCAGCCCAGGAAGGCAGCAGGCAGGCATATCAGTCATGACTTAACATAGTAGCGTGACGATACGGCTCTTTCCTCCTGCTTGGAGTCAACTTGGAATGTGGTTTTTCAACTGGGTACGAGGCGCCCTGTGACACATGCTATTGACTCAAACCGCAGTTCACCTTTGACCTTGGAATATCAGCACGGAGAGGTCAAGATTGGTTTTTGCATGTTATCACCGGATTTTTGTTTTTCAATGCTTGGAGTGGGCGATATTATCATTTTCATCACAGTGTTGCTAGAATAAATATACGTACTTTTATGGGCATAGGATGGTAAGATAAGCATTTACAGTAGAGCGATATCACATAACAATGTCATTATATTCTCACACAGTCAAGTGAAAAAGGGAAGTAACTCTCCTCATAGCACAGGGGTATTTACAGCTACAATATACAACATTCACCAGAAGTTATAAAGGGCCTCGGTTTATCTCACGATAATAGCATTGACCATTGTATCCCCATCACTGAGTTTTTTTCCCTGCTTCTCCTTCTGTACAGCTGGCAAAATGACTCAGCTTTTGTTGGCGCGGATAGGCCTGCTTGTTTTTTTGTTTACGGCTCACACCTCCAGCGCCGGCTGTGGGCGAGCAGCCTGTCCCTGCTGATGGCTGTAAGCCCATTTCCCATCCGGTCTTTTGGTGGGCGAAGGCGTGGGAAATGCTGAATTTTGGCGTGCCCGCTGATCCGGAATGCAGAGGATAGCAGGTTTGGCAACAGGGGACAGAAACCGATCTGAGCACAGTGCATTTCCAGGTTCTCTGATGGAAGCAAAGGCAGAATCTGGGGGTGATGACAGCCTCTGTCTGCCTGTGCCAGCCTGTTGATGCCTTGTCCCTCTCTCCTTCTTTCCCTCCCTCATCATTTTTTGCATTATGGCTGCCACTGCCCATCCACACAGCCTCCGTGTGGCACCATCCTCAGTCCACTGCTGCACTGGAGCGGGCGCAGCATGCGGGATTCCTCAGTGAGCTCATCATGCCACTGCCGCCCCTCTTCCTGCGCTGCCCGCTCTGCTGGGATGACGCCGTGTCCTGGCGGACCAACCTGGTGGCACGGCTCGCAGTCTCCTTGATCTGCAGCTCCAGGTGCTTCTGGATGGCCAGGCCCAGCTCCTCGGGGTCCACAGAGGCACCATACACTTCCCACGTCATGCCTTCCGCGTCCCATGCCACCTCTCTCACCGGGGACTTCTGCATCGCCGCCCCTCCAGCTTCCGTCTCCTCCACCAGGCTGACCTTGGGGAACACGTGTGGCGGTGTGGTGGACTGGGGAAGCCCCGCCTGCACACCCATGTCCCTCAGCTCCCAGCGGGATGTCATGGTGCCTGTGTCCCGGGTCTGCCTGCCCTCCCCTGGCCGCGCCGTGCCCCGCTCTACATGGTCCCCGCCGTAGCAGCATGTTACGCTCTTGGCATCCAGCCCCGTCTCGCTAACAGAGGTGACAAGCCGGGGGAAGACAAGCTTGTCAGGGTGGTGATGCTGCGCCCTCTGGCCTCCACGCTTGGCATCCACCAGCCTGGGCGGGAGGGGCACAGGTGCAGGTATAGGCAGGTGGTGGCAGTAGGCTGCACACGCATCCCCCAGTCTGCAGGCATGTACATGGGGGCTGTAGCAGGCCTCCCCACAGCTGACATGCGAGGAGTCCACTTCCCCTGTGCTGGGCACACAAATCCGGACACTGCTGAGTGGGTGGGCAGGGCCACTGCCACCACACTGGCAGACAGTGACGGTGTTGTTCTGCTGTAGTTGCATGGCCTGCTTGCACACCATCGAGGGGTAGCCTGGTCTCTCCCGGCCGCAGTAGTTTACCCACTGGTAGGGGAAGCCCGCCTCCCTAGCCCGGGGGCTTGGGGGCTCCCTTGAGCTGTGCAGGCTGTCTGAGTGGCTCCGCTGCACAGACTGCTTGGCCAGCTCCAGCCGGTCCCCTCTCTGTTCCCTGTGGGATGCTGATGCTACGTGGTTCTCCTTCCATTCCAGGTTGCGGCTTTCATCTGCATATGGCTGGTGGTTTGCCACACATCCCGGAGGCCCGGCCCATTGCAAGCCCCACATCTCGGCACAGCTGCGAGGCCGCGTCCCATCGTGGTAGGCCGCCACCTCTGGGGTGCAGGCCCCACTGTGGCACCCGTCCTGCAGTGGCTCCAGCCCACTCTCCTTGGGCCCCAGGTGCGTAGAGGAGCTGCTCGTGCTTTTCCATGGCTCCTCCTTTGGTGGGGCGCTGTCAAGGGCGGGGCTACAAGTGGCCCCCGGGGAGAGGGTGTCAGGGGCAGCACACCCGCTTTCTGCCATGAAGAGGACCCTGGAAAAAGACAGAGAAGCATTTCTTGTTTTTGTCTGTAACTTAATTTTTCTGTGCTAAATTAGACACCACTTTATACTGTTAAGGCTTAGCTTTCTTTCAGAAGGGACGGTTAAGACGTTGAGGGGTTATTACTGCAGTGTTTCTCCACACGATATTTTATATTCAGCAAAGGAAGACCAATCCACACTCCTGACAGGACAAAGACCGTCTGTCAGTCAGCCTTAGTTTAAATGCTTTGCTGCCCTGATTACTTGGCTCTTGCTGAGAAATGTGAGCAGACCCCACATCACAGCATGGAATGAGAGATGTGTAAGACACTGATTAAGTGGAATTTGATCTGTAAGATCAACGGAGAACGTGTGGGCTCGCCAGCTTTCTGCAGGAGCATGTTTAGGCTCCCCAATGGTCAGCAGGCAGCACTAACACAGCCTGAGAATGGAGACAGCAGCCATCGCCCGTTGATGAAGTGACTGGCCAGCTATGGGGTTCGTCAGGAAGGCCTGGTTGGAGATCACACCCCCCATGACCGCAGAAGATCAGCTGTGAGGTCTGTGACGAAACCTTCAAACACATTATGGGAAATTACTAGTGATAAAAGTGATTCTGGACTAACAAAAAACAGGCATATTTCATTGCATTTGACAGCCCTGTGCTGCATGTGCAGACAACCCATCTTTGCACAAATCCTTTCCGTGTGGCAGGACATTCCCAAATCGCTCACATGGGGCAGTGCTTTGGGCCAGGTCATGTGACACACAAGCAGGCGTACCAGGTGGAGGGCCTGAGGTCATGGGAAATAGAACATAAAGACATATACTCACTGTAATACTGTAATAGGGCTGGATTGCGATGATGATGCTTCTCATACGCTCTGGATGCAACCACTTTTCCATCAATTATTTTAACCTTCTTATAACATTAGTTTTTTGTCCACTTCTATAGAGACTGCTAATGTTATCCACCGGGATCAGCCGATTTGAAAAAGCAGTACTTTAAAGGTTAGCACACTGATGTTTCTGTTTCTGTGGACGCTGCCGGTATTGTGCTGCCATCCAGCTGAGGGTTTGGGCATCCCCGCGCTCACTCAGGCCGACATCGGTGCCCCCTGAGCCTGTGCCTTTGGCACACTCCAACGTCACATTTCAGCAGTACTGAACGTCGGCTCATGTAGCTCCAGCAGCAGACAGCTCACGTGGAAGTTTCCCATCCATGTCCTATAGCAACCTTTTTTTTAAAAAAAAACACCTAATTTCCTAACACCCCTCCCAGAGCACCAGCAGGTTAAAAACCAAACCCCCCAGAATCTGCAAACTAAACAACTAGCTGACCCTGTTTGAAAGCCACGCCCCTACAAACCAACACCTATCCATGTTATCATGATCGACCTATTAACATTACATTACCTGATTTGATAGCCAACACCCATAGGCTCACAATGACTGACATTGGCCAGCATATTAGCTTCACAGAGCCTCAGAGAAACAGTCATTTAACCTGCACAAAGAATCGTGTCCCACCCAGTACTTATCCCCACAGTCCATTTAACTAGCACTGCCACAGTATAACAGGGCTCAGCCCCCTTTTTCACTCCTTGTGCATCAGGAGAAGGTATTAGCTTGGTGGATCAGTAGGGCTCCGGCTAACCGTGACTGGCAGGAGTGTTTATTCACGCCTTTGTCTTGTCAGGCAGTACGGCGTGACGGTGCTCTCTGTCTTTTCAGTTCACCCAGAAATGCTTATTAATAAGAACCTGCAGTGTTGTTTTCAACCCAGACGCCGGCTGCTGGAGTGTCAGACGATGTTTTAAAAGGGGAATAGGATCAACAGCATTAGCCAAACACAGAGCTTCATTCAGGTACGATGTCATTTTACATAGGAAATCTACTTCATTAAAAAACACAATGGCTTCTGTTTTGATGACATTTGCTACAGAGAAGTCATTTATGCAACTGTCAGGTTGGTCCAGATGACAAGGAACTACTGCTGTGTAGCATAAACAGAACAGTATTCTGTGTGCCCGTGCTGCATGTGACAGAATTTGGACTTGGGTCTCTGATTTTTCTCCTCATGAACTGAAAGACCAACGTCAAGCATAATAACAGAAAGCAAAAAAATACCTATTTAGGTATTTTTTTAAGGTATTCCCTAAAGTTGCGTACATACGTATAGCGAGGTCAGTAGAACGGCTGACATCACGTTCTTTATTCTGCCGTCATAAACACAGCCCAGGGAATATGAAGCAACCTCAACTACTGGCAGCTCGAGAGTGTGGACTTTAGAAAGGTCAGCCTGCGTCTACCAGGTGCGTCTCTGTCGATTCTGCTCAGCCCCACAAGCACGACCCCCCACCCCCATACCCTAGCCACGCACTGGAAAAATTATCCTCAATCTGGGTGGGCATCACAGGACAGGAAGGCGGTTGAACGGAAGCCTCTCAGGGCCAGCCCACCTTTTTTTTTCCCCTGGGGGAGATTCTGAGTCCTTCCCTCCCACCCTGCACATCTTAGTCAGCCCCACAGCAAAACCCCCATCAACCAGCCCTGCTCTCAGACTGGACAATAAGATCCCCAACACCCCAGCCAGTTTACCTGAGAAGACGAGTATGGACCAGGCCTGTTCCTTCTCTTCCTCTCCCCCTCCTCACGCTGTGTCTCTCTGGCTTCTAGGTTCAGAGTTCATGTGTCCCTGGAGCTCTGCAGACCACCCACGTCGCTCCTGGACCTCAGCAGGAACAGTAAGCTGCCTCCTCCTTCACATCCACAGGTGACCTCCTGATCGACCCTCCCCTTTCTCAGTCTCCACCTCCTACTCCCGCTACAGCAGCAACCAAGATGGAGTCAGCCTCGGAATTATCTCTGCTTTCATCTGATTACAAATGAGAGACTCTGTCGCAGATCTTCAATCCCCGACCGGGTCTTTTCTGAAGGGGAGGGACAAGGGGAGATTGGTTGAAAATGAGTGGGGGGGGTTGTATTTGTCTCCGTGTGAGGAGAAGGGAGGGCGGGGTGGAGTGGGGGTGGGGGCGTGGATACAAGGATAG